>VURO01020893.1:4586-54253 GCA_015108175.1 Pelvicachromis taeniatus
TAGGGATAGGGTGAGAAGTTCGGCCATCAGGGAGGAGCTCAGAGTAGAGCCGCTACTCCTCCGCATCGAAAGGAGCCAGTTAAGGTGGTTCGGGCATCTGATAAGGATGCCTCCTGGGCGCCTCCTGGGTGAGGTGTTCCGGGCATGTCCCACCGGGAGGAGGCCCCGGGGTAGACCCAGGACACGCTGGAGAGATTATATCTCTCGGCTGGCCTGGGAACGCCTTGGTGTTCCCCCGGATGAGCTGGAGGAGGTGGCTGGGGAGAGGGAGGTCTGGGCTTCTCTGCTTGGGCTGCTGCCCCCGCGACCCGGCCCCGGATAAGCGGCAGAAGATGGATGGATGGATGGATGGATGGATGAGCCAGTCTGCACTCCAGATGGGTTAATTGTTAATCGTGTTAGTCGTGATGATGCCGTTAACGCGTTTAGGCTGCATTAACACGTTAACGCCGAGCAACCCCTCATATGGATTAATCTATGTTAACTCTTTAACGAGGATTTGACAATTTACGTGTTAACGCGAACTGATCCGTGTTAACATGCTGACAGCACTAATTTTAACATACATAAGCATTTTTAAGCCACTTTCATTGACAGTTAGGCACAAATGTATTTGGACAATGGTCCAATTTTTTTTAATTTGTAAAATAAAAGAAAGAGATGTGGCTGATGTGCAGACTTTCAGCTTTAACTCAAGGAGTTTTACAGAAAATCCGCATTGACTGATTAACAATTACAGCTATTTTTACACATGACAAAAACAAGTGACAAAAGATTATTGGACAAACTAACATAATTTCAAATAAAAGGACTTGGATTAAAAACCCCTTTGCAGTCAATGACTTCCTGAAGTTTAGAAACCATGACTGTCACCCAGTGTTGTGTTTCTTCCCTTGAGATGCTTTGCCAGACCTTCAGTTCTTTACCAGAGAGTATAGCCAAACTAAACACTTAATCCTGCTACTTTCATCAGGAGTCACATCATCAGTGAACATTAGTGACCCGGTTCCATTGGCAGCCATACATGCCCATGCCATAACACATTTCTTTACATTTTTAACAAAACAATTCAACCTTCTATTCACTACAACCATCCTTTAGAGATCACTAGAATGTTCTGTACAATCTGAGATAATAAATAATTTTAAATTGCGATTTTATATAAAAAAAAAGTATTTCCAGCTATTGAGCAATTAGTTAAGTAACCCATTAATCTTTAAAGTAATTATATACATATTAAATTTGTATGACTGTTGTGAGCCTGAGTTTTTTTTTTTAAACAAACATCTAAGATTGAGACTAGAGATTGGTGCTGGTGCCCATGTTAGCGGCATGTTTGATTAACAATCTACAGCTAGGATCTATCTATCAAGCACTAATGAGCTCCCCTAACTCCTAGTTTATATCAAATACAACAACATGGAGCCAAAATGAAAGACACACAGACTGAATGACCCATTTTATATTGTCCAAGCAGCCTCGGGCAGAAGGATTCACCCAATACCAATACACGCCAACCTGCATGATCACAGAGCAGAAGTCATTGAAACCATGTGAGGTTATTTAAGGGGAAAAGATTATTCCAGGAAACTGGTAGTCACAGTCGGAGTTTTGGTCTGAGTTTGAGAACCTGTGATTGATTTGAAAACTACCAGAGGGCCAGTCACAATCATGCCAGTACCCATCGGACGAGGATGCTCTTAAGACTGTTTGGACACAGCCCAAACTGCCAAATGCAAATGTGCACACATAAATAGACATACACACACTGATGCACACGCAGAATCATCCAAACACATTCCCATCTGCCTGAATTACATGCTGGACAAAGTCCCACGGTCATTAAAACCAGACTGCATTGAAGACACAGTCACCACGCAAGCACACACACAGACACACACACACACACGTACAGACAGACACATGTGCACAAATACCTATTGCTTGAAGGCAAAATGCCTGTTTCCACTGTATAGTCTGTCTGTCTGTTCACATGGTACACAGACTTATCAGACAAGTCAACTCACTGTTGTAAGTATACAAGAAAAACAAAGCAATTGGCAGATGTGACAGACAGAGATACAGACAGACACAAACACAGACAGACACGTTCACATGGCAGCAGACGTGAAGTGAGTAATACAAAATAATATCAAACAGGTGAAAGACTAAATCACAACTGGTGGGAACTGTGCTGTATAAGCAACTTATAGTCGATCAGACTAAAATATAATATGAAACACAAACACATACAAATTCATAAATACGACACAGCTTCTTTGATACTAACCCAGGTGTAATCTCTCACCCATCCCTCTCTCTTGCTCTCTCTCTCTCACTCACACACACACACACACGGAAAGACATTTCTGCCTATACTTACAGACAATAGCATGCAGAACAAAAGGCATCACCATGTTCACATTAGTGAGCCAACAGGACTATTTTTATATTTTACTGAGTCACAAAGAGTCTTCTCCCAGCAGCATGTCACTATTCTCATATCAAAGCTGTGTTTATAGCCGACAAAGCTTTGAAAGTGGGCCATGGCTCATAAAATGCCTTTATGTCCCTCGCCGGTACACTAAAAAAACCCAGAAACAATGCATTTTAAGTCTGCAATTGGACTAGTGTGTGTTACTGATCTTATTATACGTGTTTAAAGAGTGTGAGTATCCAGTGTGTGTTCATGTTTGTGCGGGCGCCTATGTGTTTGCACTCATGCATCTGTGAATATGTGTGCGGGTACACCCCACTTCCCCCACAGTTGTGTGTTTAAGTGCGTGTAGGTGTTGTTGATTTAATTCCCTCCACTGACATTGTTCTTTTCCAATCTTTTTCATGGCTCACAGAATGTGCAGCCTTAACACTCAGCTAACAACCCTGGCTTCCTGAATCGCATGTAACCTAATCACTAACACCATCTGTTAATTATGTTAATACAAAAATGCCTTGGCTGCTATTCACATCCATTCTCTGAATTAGCACCCCACTTCCCCACCAAGCACCCTCTCTACATGCCTGCTCCTCATTCTCTTGTCCAATCCTTTCCATCATCTCAGGCTTCCATTTTTCTTTATTTCAAATCTTGTCTGTCTTATCCTTTCTAATTCTATCTCCTGACTCCCCTTGTGTGTTTTTTATCATCCTTGCTAATCCTTCATATCCTTGCTTTTCTCTGTCATCTATTTCCTTATTCACACCATCAACCTCCCGCCAAATGCCTCCATAGCTTTCCTGTTTTCCAAGTCTTCCTTGTACCACTTTGTAAAAAATCTCAAACTGAAACTTAAATCCTCTTCCTCACAATCCCATCCTTTACACCTCTCTGGTATCCCCTTAGTGGCTTTTGTTGCTCCCTTCAGTGAGTCAGAGGCTAAGCTGGCTGGAAATCCCCAGAGGCTCTGTCTGAATCCAACTTATTTTGAGTGATATCGATCCACCCTTCCTCTTAATTGTTATTCACTATGCTAATCTGTATTTGTAAATCTAAGTTTTTATTGATCCATAGGAAGCATAATAAACTTTGTATTGCATTCATGCACAGAATAAGCATTATTGTAATTCAGGGAAAACATCATTTAATAGTCGTATACAGCACTGGTCATTAGATTAACACAATCGAACGGCTGGCCCAGCAACGCATAATCAGAGGTATAAGTAGGCCTGATGGTATTGTGACTATCCCTAGAGAAATCCTGTTCAAGCCCGGGGATGAAGTGGGAAGTTTACCCAGGAGAAGAAATGCATGCAAAGCAACAAAGCAATATGTAATATTTTCAGGGGTTGCAATCTCAGGGTCAGCTAGTCAATTTTCTTTTGACAGATCAAATTCTTATTAAACAAACACTTATCTGTGTTAGTTTCATAAAGCCATGTCCTGAAACAGCTTTATTAGCAGTAACGGTCTACCTGTGCAACCTGGTCTACCCTGCTTTGACTGTGAATTTGCCCAAACCCAAACTGTGACAGTGTGCTAGTTTAATTAGTGTTTACATTTACACAACAATCAGTTAGTTCAACAACATCAGTCAGTTTGGAGTATCGACTCCAAACTAACTGACACCGTGTCAAAGAAGTTGCTGGTGTGGCTCCATGTTGTTAGACAGATGGCCAAAAAGTCAGGCGTAAACTTCTTTTAATTTGATTTGCACAGTTCAACTGCCAACAACCTACCTCATCTTGAAGCAGTAAGCTAACTTGATTATTAGGGTGTTTTGCCAACTTTCCTGTTGAACGTTGAATTGGCCTGTTTAATCAGAATCGGCATATTTAAACATGTTTGGTCTAAAAATAGTTTAATGATGACACTAGCAGCTCCAGTATTGTCAGTAGCTGCAGTGACTCACAGACACAGGCTTAGAGAGCAGTCAGTGACTCCCTGGAAACGTCTAGTCTCTAGGGGAAAATGTGCACTCCCTGGCCAGTTGGCGAGTGGCTGCTGGAGGTTGCTGGCTATCACTGAGTGAAAACAGTCACAAAGAGAGTAATTCACCAAAAAAAACTCATTGTGATTGTTTTTGGTTGCTAGCACGAGTGTTAGCAGGATTGCTGGGGTCAAAAAATACAACACAAAGTTTACCTTCAAAGCAAAAGTTGTGCCAATGCAAGAAATACTTTTCAAAGAGAGCAAGCCTTACTTTGAAAGTGAGCAGTCTCCATTTCTGGTTTGTGCCACACAGTATCACTCTCAACACTTAGCAAGCAGATGGTGAGTGCCAGCAGACATGTGGGGATCTTCTATCCAAACTATGAATGATTGTAGAGGACCAAAGCAAATGCAAGGCGATATATATAGCATCATATATACCTCTTTGTGACCGATTACACTTTAAAAATGGCCAACAACCTCCAGCAACCACTTGCCAACCACTCAAGGAAGGAACAACTACTTGAAGAACAGCTACACTTTGTTAGGTTTTCTTCAGTTTCTTCTGGTTTAAAGTATTATCCCAGTGTTTTTCTTGTGATATGCCAATAACAAAAGTTTAAACCTGCTGCTCTGTGCAAATAAATTGCTAGCTGTTTCAACAGTAAAAACTGTGGACACTGTTTGGACTACAGCAAATAAATTCAAGGTATCATTGACAATTTTAAATGTATGGTTCTAACTTTCATCTATATATACAGTAGTTTACGCAAATTTTATCAATACACAGCAGCAGGAGTTAAAAAAAAAAAGTATAATTAAAGCTGGTGGAAATGTAATACATCTTAAGAACTGGTGTTATAAACGCTATTTTCTATGGGCCATAAATGTGTTTCCATGGTAATCCATCTGAATAAGCTGGCACTGGAATAATTTACATATTGTAGCTACAACACACACAACAACGAAGTTTAATTTAAAAAATCTGTACCAGCTTATTTTACCTGTACTACTTAGAATGTACTGGAAGGGGTGAGAATGGCTACCATATACATAAGACTTAAAAGTCAGTGGATTTCACAGTAGCAACTTAATCATAACAAAACATACAAATATCGCCAGGGTTATTCAGTCTCTCAGTCTCTGCACAACATATGCATATTGGTGTGCATATGTTGTGTTCCCAGTATTAAACACAACATATGCACACCAAAAACATACATGAAGAAAGAATCACTTAGACTGCTTTCACACACCCACACATCCAAGCATCCCTCCCAAACTAGCAACCACACATGCAAACACTCACCACAGCACACCCCAATGCCCTGGCCTCCCACAGCTGGTTGAGTGAGGCCACAGTTTGGGTAAAGCGCTGAGTTCCTTACACTTGGACGTGAGTGTTATTTATTCTGAGTGCTATGTAGCGAGAGATTCGTGACCGGAGGTCAGAGCAGGACCACAGAGCAGAACAAGGGTACTGACATGGCATAAAAGGCCTAAACATACTTCTGCTGTCTTATTCTCATACGCATTTATAGATGCAATGTACTCATGCACACACAGAGAACTTACACACGCACACTTTGTCCGCCATGCCCTTTACTTTGAACACCACAGTGTTTCTCTGTGAAGTGAGAGCATGTCCTTCGCTGCACCACTGCTGAACGTATCCTGAAGGCGAGGAAGTCGGGCACATTAGTGTTATCATTGAAAAGCGGTTCAACGTGGGAGTCTGATCCATGTACTGCTCCCTCAGGAGTGAGGTGAAAGGAGGCCGGGTCAAGAAGGGGTTGACTCCCAAAAACAGCTGCCAGCCTGTTGGATGCCGATGTCACTGTGCCCCCATGGGCTTCACAAAGCGGGTAGGAAACTGGCGCAGAGAGGGCCAAGGTTAGGCCCACATAAGGAGAATTTAGTGTCGCCTTCACCACTGGGCCTCCATCTGTTTGTCCCCCAGTCTGAATTTAATCATTGAGCCCAACACAAAATAAATAAATAAAAATACATGCAGAAGGTAAAAGAACAGATAAATCTTCTAATTATCCAATCTATGACTCCACCGATTCCACTGATTTACTTTTCTATCACACTGTTGGACTTCTAATGATAGAAAATCATCAAGAATGGGTGACTATGAAAGAACATCAGGGTTTGCTTCTTAAACCCTTTTTCATAATAGAATATTTTTAAAAAACAATGATAAACGTATTTTTCTATATTGAGAGGTAATCACAACTAACAGTGTTTCAACTAACATTACTTTCTTAGTCTTTACACAGCTCAAGCAAGAGTAACGAAGAACTTTAGTCAGCTTTGTGTTCGTATATGCATTGAACTGCCCAAAATTTGTACACAGACATTTACTCTAGTTATAAAATGAAACACAATTTTCCAAATGTGAGATTTTTGTGTTTTCAACTGGATACCTTCTCTGCTTTGGGGGGGGAAAAAAAGAAGCAATATTTGAAGACATTGCGTCAAGGTTTTCGGATACACTATTGGCAATTACTTTTGTCTTCTTTTTTTTTTTTTTAAATAACTGCAAAAAAATTAAATAAATTAGTTAACATCAGCACTTTCTAATCCCAGACAATTATGCCTGGAAGCACAACAATAAACTTATGAGCCAAACTTTACTGCAACGTATGCATTCAATTGCAAGTTCTCTAATACACACAGCAATACTGAGCAATATGGATGTGGAATATTCTGTTATTCCTCTGCAGCAGAAGGATATATGATATGTTGTGGCTCATGCAGTCTTGGAAACAGTAGTTACCCTCGTTAGAAGTGAGCATATGTTACAGGTGGTGTGGAAAGCAGTAGAAAGTTGGCATGGCAGAGTGTGTGGAATCTGCTGCCAGGGTGAGAGCATTGGTGCCAAGGTGAAACCTGAGTGGGCCATACAGCTGAGCTGAGCTCTTCAGCGCTACATACATAATGCAGACCCATAGAGCATGACTGACAGATCACATGTGCACACGATGGAAAAAACACTGGAAGAAATAAATGAAAAACAAACAAAACAGGACCGATTTTGGCACGCACAATCTGAGTCACTCATAATTACAGTATATAACCGGAACAACAAAAAAAACAGATTCACACAGTTTTACTGTAATCCGCCATCTCGTGAGAAAAATATCTATTAGGTTATAAATATCTTTGAGTGTGTTCAGAGAGTGGGCTAATGTGGACCATACTTATGTGTGTGAGTGTGTGTGATGTGGTTATATGACAGCTGTATTCTTTCGTGTGCGGTGGCGGTGGAGTTTGCGTGTGGATGTGTGTGTAGTTTTTCGTGCCTGTAAGATAAATGGCAACCAGACATTGGGTTAAGAGGCAGGGCGGCCCAGATGGACTACTGTTTGTGCCCATTTTTTTGTCAACACATAACACATAACCTTACAGATAAGACACATAATCCTTCACACGGCAACACATACTGTTTGCCACCTCACCCAGTCTACTTTAATTCATTCACCTTAAGGCCCAGTGGTTATCTATTGCACTGTGACATAATTTTAGCAAACACAAACTAACTGGAAATGAAACCTCTTTCTGTCTGCTTCAGTTACAATTCCTATTGGGTGCTTTTTAGCCTTTTATGTGCCCCACAAACCTCACTTTCCCAATCCTCTGAACACTTTCCTTCCATCATTTTCATCCTACTTCCCCTCATTTGTTGCCCTGGCTTTTACTGGAAGGGTAATTTTCCTGCTCTCTGTACCTCTTAAGACTGGCTGTTGGGTGAGGTAGTGTGTAGATGTGGGTGGTAGGGGGTATTGGAGATTTTTTTAAAGGGTGAGCTGAGGGGTGTCTTCTGTCTACCACATCCTCCTTCCTGATCCAGGAAAACATACACAATTCCAGGACTCCAGCCCACCCCCCCTAGCCTGCCAGCCCCATCATCAGCCAGGGACTTTCCAGAAGTGCCCTGCCCAGCCTAAGAGAGCACTAGTCAGCCATGGTCAGGCTTCTTTGCCTTGTGTGGGGCTCACAGTATTATACCGTGAAATAGCGAGTAAGTAAGTTAAGTCATATGGCCATGAAATTAAGTCTTTAATCATTTCTTTCAAAGAAGGTTCAAATGAAAGCACACCCCAGAGACTAAAAGAAGTTTTTTTTAAAAAGTAGTAAATAACTAATGAGTCAACAAGTGAATAATCAGTAAATGCACCACCTCGAAACAATTTACTGGATCAAAAGGGTTGTGTTACCATTTGAACTGGAGCACTAATAACACTCAGTTAAAGGTGGGTGGGATTTAGCAGATGTGATCACAGACTGATACACCTGTGTGTGAAACACCGGGACCTTTCTTAATAAACGCCCACCCTAAAACATTATTTTAAAAAAAGAAAACACTGTAAAATCGAGATTACATCTGACCTTTTCCTATATTTTTGGGTGATTTCACTCTCATCCTGATAGTCAAAAATCAAATCCCTATTACAAGTGGTAAAATATCTCCACTTAATGAATATACATATGAATTGAAAGGATCACATTAAATTTCCTTTTAGTTAATTTCAAGAATTTTCTCAATTTGTGTATGTTTCTATTATAATACTCAATCCAATTTGATTTATGTCAGGAATAAACACTGCAGGTTACACACAACAGAAATTCTTCTCACCAAAAGAATTCACAATAAAAAGCCATTTGACAGCATTCAATACCCAGAATAGCGTTGCCACCTTTAAGACTTTAAAACATTTTTATGGGCCACACATCAGCCACCCAGTGATGTTTAGTACCTGACACAAGAAACAGTGACATGGGAAAGTACCTATTTCTTAAGGGAGCTGTGACTAAAATGAAGTTGGCCACAATGTAAACACATGTCAGAACGATGACTGACCATTTCCCTTTATAACTCTCTGTCCACTCATCCTGGTAATGCTAATTCTTGTCCTTACTACTCCCAGAAAGTAAGCGAGATTAGCTTGTCTGAATATAGCACATTAAGCCCAAACATAAGCCACAGACCATGGGCTTCCCGCTCAGGAGCAGGTGAAAGGGGCAGCTCGAGTTTCCCGGCCCGGGCGAGGGGGCCTGACACCAGGGAAGATATACAGTCAGCCTGCTTTGCTTTGCCCTTGATGAACAAGGATGTGGGGAGGCTTTGTTTACAAAAACAGCCAAGAACATTCAGCCCCCAGGCAGCACTTGCACCTCACTTTTATCTAAGAACGTTCACAACACTTACCGGTAGACACCTGACAATTGCTGAAAATAAATACATGCACAATACCTAAGACAGCACAGCAAGAACAAGAATGAATTGACCACTTTTATGTTCAGTGCATGGCATTGGACACAGGGTCTGTGGGGAGAACACAGCCACATAGAGGAGGACTGTGTTGAACGTATGATTACAGCACTTCCAGTAGTGTGTGACAGGACAGCAGGGAGGTCAGCATGATAGCAGCATCCTGGAAGGACCCAACCAAAATACCACAATGAAGGACATGATCTGTAAACAGCAGACACCCACACTGGTATATAAGCTATCCGTGGGCTCTTGTCGCACACTTTCTCTTGAGCATCCCCCCTCGCTTCTTTCACACCGTCTCACACACAAACACACACAAGCCACATTATACAATTGACTATGAAAGGACATCAGGCTCATAACTCTGTTCCCCTGGGGCAGAAGAGACCCAGTCACTGTCAGGCGAAAAACAAAACAAAGAGATGGAAAAATAGAGCAAAATAAAGGCAGGAGAGCAGACAGCCGCTGTGTGATTAGAATAAACGGGGGAGAGATGAAGGGAAGCTGGGACAGAGGCTACTACCTCTCCTTTAATATAGCTGGGAAATCTTCCCCCTTTTTTCCATGACTGAGGGGACGATGGGTTTGGGTGATTTTCTAATATTCAGCGGCCTGAGGTTATTGTGTTCCTGTGCTGTATGTGGTTATATGTGCTTTATGTGTGTATGTGCCTGTGTGGCATCTGGACAGAAAGTATACAGTCCCAGGTAATGGCAAAGATATATTGTAAGAGCAGAAACAGATAAGGAGGTGCTGATCTGGATTGAAACTGAGTTTTGGAGGTCCATCAGAGAGCACTGAAATGATTGGGTTTTCAATGTCCAGCTCAGCACAAGTCTTCAAGATTCTCGTAAAATAGACACTAAAAGATACCTTTAATCCAAAAATGCCTATCACCTTTGTGTTCTAGCCAATAATCAGAATCAGAATACTTTATCAATCCCTAAGGAAATGATGTGGGTTACAGTTTACTGTAAGTAATTTAACATAATTAATTTAAGCCTACAGAATATATGTATGCATATTAAAATTTTCATGACTCAGGCTATATTATGTCAGTTATTTACGGGTGGTCCCTTATTTACAAGGGGTCAACACAATGGGTAGCTCATTATGTTTGATTTGACAGATTTTGACACTGTGTACCCATCTTGGTGCAAACCCAAGGGTTAAATGTCTCCTTCCAGAGTCAAACTGGTGATCTTATTATTATGATTATTATTATTATGATCTTATTAGGTAAATATTTAAATCACAATACTATGGCACCACCAATCAGGCTGTATTACATGAATATACTGTAATATACAAAACCACTGTCTGTGGAACACAGGTACATCTCAGTCCCCTGAAGGTTCATATCTATATCAGATATTATGACATTATCATGTAGAAACCACCTGGCAATGGACTAAAATAATTAAACTTATGCACTTATAAGACCTTATCTTATAAAAGAATCCTCCCCTTTTGATTTCATGTCAACAACATTTAATTTATAACGGTAGAAGTTTAATTATACTTGATATATTATGACACAACCATGCTGCCTGGCAACCATCTAGCAATGGGATAAAATTACCCATTTTTAGCATATATACAACATCTACCTCCCTTGTATTTTTTTTTCTACTTTTCTCAATGTGATTAAGTATGTCATATTGCCAACAGCATAAGCGGGCCAAATAATACTGTTGTACGGGAATGTACTACTATACATAAGCAATTACATTTCAGACTCTAGCCTCCTTTAATATGAACTGAAACTGGGACACTGTTTTATTCTTTTATTTATTGCACTATATATTCATTGTCATTTGCACTGACATGACAGAAAATATTACTAAAATTAAATTACATGCATTGTGTGTTTCAGTGTTCAAAGACTGCAAACTTGAAGAGTAAAAAATACTTTCTGAACCAGCAGTGAACTTTGAAGCACAGACATCAGAAGTTGGATGGCTTTCTTCCTTCACAATATTACAACATTTAGTCTGACCCAAAACAAAAGGTCTCAGTTGTATTCATCTGGAGATGTCAGGTCAAACCACAGCTCCTGTGTGCGCTTGCCCATTTGTGTGTTCAGGAATGATGTGTAGCATCTGAAAAACCCAGCATTATGAGGCGAAACCCACATAGCAGAAGCATAAACACTCGCACACATGTACACATGGTTATACGTGTTTGTGTATATTATGGACATGCACCAGCAGGCCAATAAAAAGACCACAGCAAAAAGAGCAAAGCCTGTGATCTCTGAGAATCAAATGGCTCGAGTGCAGAGTGTGGTTCAATAAGTGAAGTCACCATGAGTGTGTGCATGTGTGGATCTTATTGCACTCTTGTGGATTTTTCACACACACAGACACACAAATAGTGTGTAACCATATGGTCAGATGATGAACATAATGAGAAACACTTCTGAGGGGGTCTGAAAGACAGAAGGGGAACAAATTAGCTCAAGTTAGACGTGGAGGCGAAGATGTGTATCAGTCTGGGAGAGAAAGAAGTTTGCCAAATCAGTGCAAAGTAAACACATAAACTGCATCCCTAAAGAGGATGCAATTTCTCACACTTACTTCTCTTACTCCATATGTGAAAAACATGACTCTGCACTTGCTGTCAGCCTAAGATTAATTTCAAAAGCCTGATGTCACACATAAGGAAGAATCAGACTCAGCACAATAGTGTACAGAGAATACTGGCGCTGAGATAATAAAACCTTCAGGAAAAACATTTACAAACGAGCGGACACATTTCTCCTGAAACTGTGTGATAAACTGTGCAAACCAGATGTTACAATTTAATCATCTGTCCTCTGAATCACTTCAGGGTCACTGTGTCATTGGAGGCTCATAACAAGACAACAACATAACACGCAAGTAAATCAACTTTTACACTCATTATGTTTCATTCCTGACTCTAAACCTAAAAATACACTTGCTCGTCCATACCACTACTTTACTAAATGCATTACATACGCTTTAGGGTGTAACGTAATGTAACGAATAATATTTCCTGCCCACATGTCTCTAACATGGCCTGAAGATATATGAATGTTCCTTCAGCTGCGCTAGATGTTTTGTCTGGGCGCTGAAAAATAAAGTTTGTTTATGGAAAATGCCACAGCAGAGGGGAAATTTCAAGTGGTGTAACATGTTTTGCCCACATTCAGTGGTAAGTGAAAAGACCCCCGTCCACGCACACACACACACACACACACACATGTCCCTCCTAGTTTCACCACCTTTCCCAACTGCTTTTTTTTCTCTCTCTCTTAAACACAAACATGTACACGCACACTATCTGCAGAGAGTTACAACATAACTACCACAACCCTTGCACTCCTTTACTGGAATGTGGACTCGGAAAGACCCCAAACTAGGACTGGGTGGACCAAATCATGCCAGGCTATGTTTAGCCTGAATAGCGATACACAGTAAATACCTCTGTATTTTTCTACGAAAGCAACATGTGACATGTATTAGGCAATTCTGTGACTGTAATGATTAGCATGGATCAATAAAATGCAAAAAAGAAATCTCATTGGTCATGTATAAAAGTAGTTTAAACCTCAGACAGGAGCTAAGGAATTTTCAGGATACAGTAAAACCATTTATTTCTAAGGAAAATTACAAACTGAATAAACAGTTTTCCCCTAATGTAGAGCTCAACTATACGGACAAATTGGGCCATGCTTCTTTATTTTTGAATTATAGGTGTTTTAATTCCTATTGCCATAGTTGCATAAGCACCTACCCATGTGGTGTCTGGCTTTACAAACATTTGTGAAAGAAGAGAAGACTTCACTGCGTTCAAACTCGGTTCTGTAATAGGATGCAAGAAGTCAATCTGTGAAATTTCTTTCCTTCTAGATATTCCAGTCAACTGCAAGTGGTATTTTTGAAAAGTGAAAGTGTTTAGGAACATAGCGACTCAGCCATGACGTTATGGAGTAGGGATGGTGGGTGGTGAGGCACAAAGTGCATAAAAGTCACCAACACTTTGCGTTGTAAGTGCAGAATTCCAAACTTCCTCTGGAATTAACATCAGCACAAAAACTGTGTGCCCGGAGCTTCATGGCATGGGTTTCTATGGCTAAGCAGCTCCTGCAGGTGTAAAGGTGTAACCTAGTACTTTTGTCCATATAGTATAGTTTAGTTTCTTTCTAGTGAGGTTAAATGAGGTTATGAACTTCAGGTTATGAACAGTGAATGGCAGTAGGAATAACCCTATGCAGAAAGGAGCACTGACTGGCACAGAAACTAGAGCCATGTCCTGTTGCAGACACAGTCAGCAACCAAAACAGACAAATACCTACCAGAAATCAGTTTAAATGTGCTCCACAATTCTTTTAATTTACCTGCTCGCTACACACTACCTGCACTCTTTACAAACAGGACAGTGAATTACTGTCTCAGAATCAGAACCACCAGAATCAAAATACTTTATTAATCCCTGAGGAAATTATGTAAAAGTGTTCAGTGTATCCACCACAGATTCCACTGCCAAAAATAGTAATTGTACGACATACAATCTAGAAAGCTATTTATCTGCTGTTGCCTCAATGGGATGTTATTGTGTGTTAAAAATATTTTAAAAAGCAGACCAGCAACACCCATTTTCTGCGAGGTTTTTTCCCTCAACAGATTCTGGCTGTTTAAAAAAAACATGTTTTAACACTTCTCCTAACTTTGTCAACTTAATGTTCACAATCGGACTGTCTTTCACTTGTAGGAGCAAGGCTGGGATTGTGTGTGAGAGGAACACTATAAGCACTGGATAAACAATGTTTGTAAAGCAACAAAAATGATATCAATATAAATCACACTGTGTTAATCTCAATCTCTTTTCAAAATATCTAGATTTGTATTTTTTTAATTAATATCATGAGATCTTACCATAATCACAGTGAAAGTAACAAAAAATGTGCTGGCAATGGCCAAGCCCCTGCTAAGCGAAACACAGATGTGATTGCTTTAAGCCGTGATCACATGGAACAACTTCCCAGTCTGCAGAGAACGCCAACTCAGCTGGACACTCTAGCACCTGGTGACTCACTCCGATGACATCACCATGACTATTCTGGTCGCATTCAACCAGACAACAAAGCTAAGAGAACGAGAAAGAGAGCGAGTTAGGAGTTTGACCTGTAGACAAACTCAGAAAGGTGAGAGAGGAGAGAGAGAACAGTCATGGTGATGGCGCTGAGGGGATCAGATGACCATTAGATCATTGCCTGCAGATCCACCGGGACAAGGCCCACAGCCCGATCAGCACATCCCACACCTGTGTGAGTGAAATGTATTGCTGAGTAGCATAACACATGACTCAGTCATGGTGCCTGTGAATTAGCTTCACTGGCATGGGGAACTGTGGCCTTTCTGGAGAATGAGCAATACCAAAGACAAGAGAAAAACGGAAAAAGAGTTGTGACGAGTTGTGCTGAGTGTGTTCGTATGAGTAAGCCTGTATAGTACACTATGTAATCAAGACAGAATAGTGTGTATGCATGTGTGTGTGTTATATGAAGATCATAACCAGAACTAAGTACTGCTGAGTCAGATATATCTGTTCATTTCCTCAGTAAAACCTGTAAGCGCCACTGATGTGGTCACAACTGGCTGGTACAGACAAAAACCAAGTTCAACCATACCAAACAGACCAGGAAAAACACACAGGCCGGCAGCTGCCTCCCGCCAACTCAGACCGGCATGAGTCTGTTGGTCCAATCAAAGCTCCCACTTAGGGGAAGACAGTGGCTTTCCAGGCAGAGCCACAGCCCAGTCCAGGAAGCAGCTTTCTGCACTTGGATTCAGATTTGAGGGTTAACAGGAATGTATGGTTAAGCTTACTGTATGACTGAATACAGACAAGCACACAGTTGTACTACAGACAGGCTGATCAGAGTCGACACACACCCTCATGTCATTACATTTTATTTTTCATAACAATAAGATGAGGCTGAGGCTGACAATGTAAACACACTGTGAGTAAAAGGTGAGTGGTCCCAATGTTACACATGACTGATGCCAGTGATTCACCCTCCAGTGCTTCATCCTTTCATCAAAGTGGTGATCCACATTAGCACTCAGAAGCAAAGATGCATTCATATGCTTCTAATTTTGACTCAGTGGGCTTCATCAAGATGGTCTTTTTGAAACTACACCCACACATATTAACCCCCACACTGACATCCACAGACACAGATGCACACATAGAGCGAAACATTAAGTGTTTGATCTCTACACTGTGCTTACATTTGTGGCGTTTTCTTTTTTTTTTTTATTGCTTTCAAGAATCAGCTGTACGCCCACAATTGAAGTGTCTGAAGGCACCTGCAGCCTTTTCTCGTTTTCACAGTTTAGGATCATACTTACAAACCCAAAAACACAGAGCTCCAAACAATTTTGTACCGGACAATATCTGCCATTGTCTCAACATTTGCCAGAAAAGGAAAGGGACAGTTTTGATTTAGCATTTTTAATTGATCAAACAAGCTGCTGCTTTGCTTTCATTTTAGTACAGTGCCAGTATAACACCTTGATTATGAAACAAACAAAAGGTGGGAATTTCAAAATATACATCAAGAACAGAAACCGTTGTTATAATAACTTTAAGGCAGAACCACACTTTAATATATAAATAAAATAAAAGGAGAAGAATAAAAAAATAAGTATCCTGAGATGATGTGCCAAGTTTTATGTGTAAATGAGCCATGTTCTTTTTGCTGCTGCTTGCATTGAGAATGAGAGTCACCAACACAAGAGCAGTATAGAGTGTAGTAATGGAGGTAGTAAGATGCACAAAAAGTCTTTGATGTTGGCACGTCTTTGTCCATATCTTCCTCTGGTGCATCCTGTCACATGCCCTCACTTTATCCATCCCCTCATTCGTGATTAGGGAGTAAATCCCTGCATCTCATAACCTAGTTGTCTCAACCTTCTTCCCTTTTCTTCCTGCTCTGCCCTTAACTCTCTCTAATTGCCTATTTTACCCTCTAGCTTGCCCCTGTCCCAAAGAATGCTAGATACAGCAGCTCTCTGTAGACTGCTGGGAATCCATGTGGACAGGATACAAAAGCTCATAACGTATCCGCCACAGGTCCCCAATGTGTTAAGGCTAGTGGGCCACAGTTCCTCGATGACAGAATATCCCTGGGACATCAGACACCTCCAAACTGAGAAGATTAATCACAGAGGAACAGGGAGGCTGAAGAGAGGTAGCCACTTAGGAATTTACTTTGCACAGAATTGCACTTGGGTGATGACGATTGCTTGCAAGAAACAGGGTTAAGACAGGAAGTTGAAGAATGTAGAACATTGTCAAAAGTCTAAAAATAAAATATTTTTGTTTGCTTGTTTGTTTCTTTATATGGTACCAAAAATATTTTTTTTAATTACCATATAGATATTTTCACTGGAGATACTGACTAAAGCACCATGTGCAATGGCAGTGGCAAGTACAGGTGCACCAGCAGCCCAAAGTGCCTCAAAGACAAGCATCAAAATATGGTACAGAGAATTCAGGAAGAGAAGTTTTCAGCTCTTAATCATACGCTAACATGTTCATTTTGGAACATGATGCTACAGTTGTTTTATGTATTGTCAGCTTTGTGTGTCGCTGGCACGCTCCACACGCAACATCCACAAAGGCTACTATCATCTTAACATGACCATAGATTGAATTAATATGTTCTGCCCCTTTTGTGAGAACATTTGGACTTGAAGTACAGTGAAATGGTGGGCTTTACTGTGGGATAGCAGCTATGTGTTTTATCTTTTTACTCTGCAAAAGTTTAAGTAGATTCATGCTGAATAATTACAAAAAAGGATCACAACCAAGGGCTGATATGTGCCAGTGGAACAGGCCATCAGATGCCTAAGCCAACTGTCATTGCTCGTGTGTAAGCACCTCAAGAAATTCCATTATACTGCTAAAAACCAGACAACCAAGCTACCTAGGTGCTTGTAAATGCACTAACTGTGAATAAAGGCTGGTTAAATAGGCTGGGAGCATCCAGGCGCTATCTGCAACAGGTGCAGATAGTGAGAGAGCAGTTATGGGGTGTGTGATCTGCTTGTTGGGCAAAAACAGACCTGCTGTTTGCCCTCCCCTCAGGCCTCTTTGTGCGGCTCTTACCCTCTCCCTCTCTCATTTTATCACCCTCCCCCCCTCATCTTAGCAACAGTAGCAACAGCCTGTGTGTTGTCTGTACATTTCTCCATGTGTTTGTTTGTTTGTCTGTGTTTACTTCGCAGCAGCTGGATCTGGTTTGTTGTCTTAAACCAGACTATGGGAATCATCATTGCTGTGAAGAGGCACACATACAGAGAGCATAAAGGAGAGGTGTTGGCACCGTATTTTGCACTTTAGCGAACAGGGAGCATAAGGTGAACATGAGCACACATACTGTTCTGTTATCAACAGCAGTGCAAATTCTGTTCTCTGGTGTGTGTGTGTCCCCAAAAAAGCAGAACATCAGAACCAGAAGTGTTCTGCTTTTATAAGTGTGTGTGTGTCTGTGGTAGAGCAACAGAGAGAGAAAGAGAGAGAAAGAGAGACAGCACAGCATACTGTGATCCTTAATAAGTGCACTCAGTGTATGATACAAATTCCTACAAGTTGGAGATAAATACACAGCTGTCCCCGCCCTCCCTCCACATCCTTCGTTCTTTCTTTCTCCTGTCCTCCTACACATCCTGGCTCTTTCATGTGCAAAGCAGATGGAGTCAATTGACATGCTAATGAGACAAGGGCTGCTTCACAGCAGTCCTGGAGCCACAACACCACACGCGCACGTTTATATACAGTGACTTGGATATCGGCGTGCACATTTGAGGGGGTCCCCCCCCACACACAAACACACGCCCACAAAGACGCACGACTACAGGACTACTTATCCGCACAAAAACAAGCAGGCGTATGCGTCATTTAAACTAAAATGTATATGACTTTTGAATAAATTGAGATACAACAGTGTTTGTTGGTGGGCTTGGACCCCACTGAAGCGTGCATCTTTGTGAGTGGTAAGGTATATATTAGTCTGTGTAATCACAGCAACCTGTACATTTTACTCTGTGTGCAGATTCAATGGGATTAGTATGAAATTGATATAAAACAAACCAGAAAACAAAACCAGAAACATTTGATGCTGAAGTGGCCATCACGAGAACCAAGACGCTTCCCAGTTGGCTTCTAGACAGCTGGGGCTGGAGGGAAAGCACGAGAGCAAGAATGGGAGAGAGATACATGTGTGGTGGTACTGTTCTGTGGTCGTAATCTACTGCACATCTCCTTCCCTTCAATGATAAATATATTTATTTATCTTTTATGTGCACATGTATGTGTAGTGTCTTTATCATCCTGTAATTGCAGTAGCCAGCCAATGTCTCCTTGTAACTGACTATAGTTTGCACTACCAGCTAATGTCAAAAGGATCTTGGGGTTGAATCCACCGGATGGCTGGGGCCTTTCTGTGTGGAGTTTTCATGTTCTCCCTGTCTCTTAATACTCTGTCTCTGTCCAAATACATGCATGTTAGATTAATTTGCTCATAAATGAGCTGTAGATGTGAATGTTGGTCTCTCTCTCTCTCTCTCTCTCTTTCTCTCTCTCAGCCAATACTAATGGGAGAAGTTTGGAGCACTTACAGAGAATTTATACTTCTGTTTTAAATCTACACATTGTAATTGCAAACCGCCTCGAAGCCCTACAATATAACCTGTGCTGTAACCTGACATGCATGTTTGTGGAAATTGAACTGTACGATGGCATCAACACAGCCCAAAATGCTTGTTTGTGGCCACTTAAGTACTGTTTGATTCCTTCTGCGCATTTCCAGCTACTTTTTTACCCACAGTTTTTGGATGGATCAATGAGCCAAGTGAGACGATCATCAGCTCAATATAAAGACTCGCATAGGTCAGCAAATTCCTAGAGGGAGATTGTAGAAACTACCAAAATGAACATGAGGTGGAATGTACAGAAGAAGTGGAAAATTATAAGGAACCAAGATGCTTGCCTATTAAAAAAATGACCACAACAAAAGGCAGGTACCCAGGAGGGGAAAACATTCCCAGCATTTTATTTGATTCTGTCATGGCTAGCACCGTGTATAAAACACCGGGACATGACCACAAGCTTATTAACACATAAAGCAACATGCAAAAGCACAAATGCTGGTAACTGTGTCGTCCACTTACACAGATACACCACTGAAGTCTAAATCAGACATTTACTTTCTGCAATGCGTGATCATTACCATTGCACTTTGATAAGGCAAGTAGTAGCTCCACCTTTCTCTTACTAAGGTGGCAACATAATAAGAGTATGTACCAGAGTTTCCAGCAGCACTAGAATAATGCTAAAAGAAAACCAGAGGTCGGATCTCTGTATTTTATCACTTGCCGGACAATTAGCAGTGTGGGTGAATATATAAGAATATAATGTAGTTCTGACTCTGCCTTCAGTAGAACATGTTATACCAATGTTACTGGGTGAGTGCACTGAGTAGCACTTGAAGCCAGATTAACAGGTGACATTTACGAGGGTGGGAGTGTGTAGACTGGCAGAGGCGGGAACTGAATGATTTAGAGTTCCCTATCAGCAGACAGGAGTCAACTGCTCCCACTACTCCCCACCAGAAAGGGCAGGCTTTATAGCTAGATCCTGATATATGCCTTTGCACGCAGCAACTCTTATTTAGGAGCCCCCCGGTGAACCCCACCGCTCCCCCTAACTCAGTCTTCACCAGCTCACTGTTTATGAACTTATTAAAAGACTGATTTAGTTGTTATTCACAGGTTAGTTACATTTTATTGGGAATCTAATGAACTAACTGTATCTCCCCTGTCCCCACATTCTCTCATCGATATGCTGTTTTTAGACTGTTAGTCTAGCGTTTTATTCACACAGGTATCTGGTTTTGATTTGAAACTCGATAGTGAATTTCACATGTCTCAGTTGGAGTTAAGTAAACGACTTACTTTGATTATCAATAAAATGTTTTCTCAACATAAAATCACACCAGAACCGAAAGATAATTTGTTTACAATAACATCATATGTAAAAGAAAATAAATTTTAAAGAAAAGCAAATCCTGCAAATGTTTTACAAAATTAATAATAATTTTTTGTTGATCAATATACTTTATACCATTTTTATCAGCTATAAGTAAAATTGTATCACCATATAAATCAATTAAAATACACTTTTTTTTGGCTCAAAACACTCATGAGAACTAATAACATTAAACTGAGGCTATAATTCAAATGGACTCACCAACATTGGACAACAGAAGATTGGAAAAAAAACTTTGCCTGATATGATGACTCTTGATTCCTGTTGCGACATAAAGATAATAGGGTTAGATCTGACGTAAACATGAAAGCATGGATCCATTCTGCCTTGCATCAATGGTTCAGGTTACAGTTGGACTTGGACTTTATTTTTTCTGCAAACTCTGGGTCCCTTTGTACCAGCTGAGCATCACTTAAACAAAACAACCTTCATATTTATTGTTGCTGACCATGTCCAGCCATTCATGACCACAGCATACTCATCTTCTGATGGCTGCTTCCAGGAAAACGCACAATACCAAAATGCTCAAATAATCTCAAACTGGTTTCTTCAACATGACATTGAATTCCCTATACTCAAATGGCCAGATCCAATAGAGCATCTTTGGGATCTGGTGGAAAGGGAGAATCACTCCATGGATGTGCAGCACTTATGTGATGCTGCTATGACAATATAAACCGAAATATCTGAGGAATGTTTCCAGCTTGTTGAATCTATGCAAGATTAGTTAAATATGCCTAAAAATGTGGCCACTGAGTGTTTATGAACTAACAAGATGCGGGCAGCACAGTGGTGTGGTGACAGTGCTATTGCCTTACAGCAAGAAGATCCTGTGTCTGTGTGGGTTCACCCCGGCTATTCCAGGTTCCTTCCACACTCCAGAGACATGCATGTTAACGAAACTGCCTGTAAGTGTAAATGTGAACGCTTGTCTGTCTCTCAGTGTCAGCCCTGTGACGAAATTGAGAAGTGGAAAAAAACAGATGGATGGGAAATGTGTGATTTACTTCCCTCTTTTTTATATTACAGTAAGGTTTTCAATTATATAATAAAAAAGGCTGTTTACAAACACTGATTTGATGTCTTTCTAAATATTTCTTACACACTGTCATCTGCATCTTTAAATATTCATTGAACATACTGTTGGCACCAGGCAGTGATCGCTGTGCTTTTGCTGTTGGAGAGACAAACTTTTTATATATTTATTTATTTATTTATTTTATCCCACAGGACATAGGAGAGGCCTGTGTTGTACACTCTCTTAACAGCTGCACAGACATCAAAGGTATTTTACTTCAGTCTTCCATGTTTCTGATTTTACTTTTTTCTTTTTTTAACCAGTATCTGTAGCTGTACCATCATCTTCACCAATAGCAGTGTCACGCCTGTTTCCAATTCCCTACACCCGTTGGTCTCTTTGAACTAATTCATTACATACACTTTCCCTGCTAAATCAAAACGATCCTAGAATGACTAAAGCCAAATGAGTCATAGTGCAACGTAGACTGTGTGCATCTTCGTGTGTGTGTGTGTGTGTGTGTGTGTGTGTGTGTGTGTGTGTGTGTGTGGCTTGTGATTGGATGAGCCAGATGACAATACAGTAAGACGTAGGTGGAGGGCAGAGGAGTGTTAATTTATGACTAACACTTAGACTTAGGATCAATTGCCAGTAAATGTCTATAGGCTCAGAGTGGAGAAGACTTTAAAGCAGTGAATGCTTCAGGCATAAATGGCTTAGAGATACTTCGAATAATCCCATCCTCTGCTATTATAGACAATGCATTTTTATTTTTGGTTTTCATTTCCCTTTTATATTGCTGCATCTTAGTTTTACAGTTTATGACATGCCCCCAAATAACTGTCCTGCTTGTTTGAATTGAAAGGGTATTAAAACAACTGTAATGTGAAATGAGCTTTGGAAAAGTATAAGATAAAACAACCTGCCTCACTCCCAGTGCTGTTCTTAAAAACTAAGTGGATATCAGCTGTTTTCTGACTCGTCTTTTTTTGCTTTGATTAAACAGTTTAATCCACACCTCGGACACCATAGCAAACACAAAGGTGGAAACAAATAAACCATTAAAAAACAATATTAAAGAGCAACATATCTTTGTCCAGGAAATGAATGCTTCTCTCTAACGCATCTGTAGATAAAAATACTCCCTCCAACTGACTCACTCAAACACACACGCACGCACACACACACACACACACACACACACACACACACACACACACACACACACACACACACACACACACACACACACACACACACACACACACACACACACACACACACACACACACACACACACACACACACACACACACACACACACACACACACACACACACACACACACACACACACACACACACACACACACACACACACACACACTCTCACACACACACACACACACACACACACACACACACACACACACACACACACACACACACACACACACACACACACACACACACACACACACACACACACACACACATGCCCACACACGCAGCAAGAGACAAGCACTGCAGTTATACTTAACAACTGTGGTACTTTAAGAGTTGGCAGCAGTTTGCAAGGATAGCAATTGCATTACGGGTACTTACTGTAATAATACTGCATTGTATGGTAATAGTCATTGTAAAAATTGGTAATCTCTCAGGTCTACCATAACACATCAGATAATTTGAATAGCGAGTCTAAGAGTATATTTACTGCACTGATTTCCATTACGGATTAAAACATTGTAGCACTATAAACATTTCATTACTTAAAACATACCAGTACATATAGCCTGGTCTCTTTTTGTTTTTTTAAAGGCTTCTTTTTAAAGGAAACTCATCTAGTGATTTAAAAACCAGGCCTTTCTTGTAGATGGCAGATGCAATTTGACTGTTTTTTAACATGGTATATCCCACATTTTCACTAAATTCAGTGATCAAGGATATCTTTATTATTAACGCCAATGTTTCCTAAAATCACAGAAATCAGACAATCCTCAAGCAAAACACAAAACAAAATTATTTTAAAGAGCTGCAGCAGCGGGGACAAATGAGTTTTTGAGTCCATCTGTCCTGTGCTGATACTGTATTTACAGCCAGATGGAAGCAACTTGAACTCTTCTGAGAAGGGGAGGCTTAGATCAGCAAGGATAGAATAGTCTCCTAAACTTATACAGGTGAGGAAGGTCATTCAGTGTTACACCTACAATTTTTGTAGGTTTGACCCACACTGTGACTACACCTTGAAGTATCTTTTTATTTCTTAGGGTCAATGACCCACACCAGCATACAAAAAATTGTAAGAACAGATTCAATAAAACAGGAATTAAAATTGTCATAAAAGTGCTGTGGACAAAACCATGAACCTTGTGGTAGAAGTACACACGCTGGTACACACGCTGGTGGACAACATCCACCTGAAGCTCAAAGGTCAGTTTGTTATCGATTACAGAGCCAAAGTATTTAAACTGCTGCACAAACTCAACAGCCTGGTCCTTTATCACCACAGGCCAGATGGTCGTGGGAGTCTTTGTAAAATCAATGTCTATCTCTCTACTTTTTGATGCATTAATGTCCAAAAGGAACAACTTGTACTACTCTGGGAAATCTGGGAAAAATAATACCCGCACAAAGGGGACTAGAATGGTTAGTTAGTTGATAAACCTATGATATACACTGTACTGCATATTTAAAAGAGAAAAATAATTTTTGCACTATATCAGCCATCCTATGGTTAATGGTTTAGCTATTAGTACTGCTTTTGTGATGTGACAGCTCATATAAAGACTTGAAGGATTTTGTGGGACAATAAGAGCTGCTGGTAGGCACACTGTTTTCTTTTGTACTTGTGCTCTGTGCTGAATGCCCCAATCCCAGTATAGTACACTATACCACAAAGTGTCAGCTACAGTGTTGGATGCACACGTGCATCATTCATCACCGGGGAATGAACCAATGTCAAGGCCACAGAGAGAAAACCAGTTAACTTAGGGCATCTGTTAACACAGTTTAACTTTTCAGTGAGCTCTCATTTGAAGTCCTGTTATGGTCACCTGTGCAATAACACAGGCAGCAGTGGCACAACTTCTCTCAGGCTCCAAAATTTCCCTGAGCTGAATAAGCTCAGCATTTGCCTGGGAAAGAGCTTTTTCTTTCTGTCCCCTGGGCTCTGTGAGAGCTCAGAGATTTCCAACCCATACAAACTGGAGACTGTAAATGTAGGCAGTCATGATCGCATGTGTGTATGAATGTATGTCTGAGTGTTTACATGCCTCCCAGAGGGGTGGAGGTCTATGTTTTGACAGTATTAGGTGTACAGACTTTGATCTCCCCTCTTCAACGCTCTCTCAGAGTCATGCATTCAAATGAAAATATCGCCGCAAGACGACAAGAGATAATAAAGAATAACCTGCGAGTTTCCAAAAATGAAGAACCCTGCCCTTAGCATAAATAATCTCTCTTAGATATGTGTGTCGTATTTAACTAATGCATGCTCCTGTAAACAATCACACAATAGGCTAATAAAACTTCAAGGATAAGGCAGATGGAGTGCAGATTAAGAAAATATTTAAAATATGTGTCTGAGTTAGTGTTAACTTTGGCAACTTTGCAGATATAATCTCAGTCTCTTCTATTTGTATGTCTGTTTCAACCACATTTTAGTCCTTTGCTTTTTGTTAGTTAAAGTTACAAGGCTTATTCGTTATCAGTTCAACATCAGGTCAAAAGGTGCATGTACAAATATTAAATATTTATCATGCTCTTTTTGTTTTTTTCTTAATATTTTGAGGAAATAACTGTTGACATCCTTTTTTTGCAGATACCATGGTTATAGTCGTTCTTGTTTTTGCCAAGATGAATGAAAAGGCACCTCTTACAATGTCTAACGTCCAACTGCAGACACAACAAACTGGCTGACATTAGTAAATCCAGCTAATTTTAAAAAATCTATTTCACTCTGTAGTCTCTGTCATCGTCTCTGGGTTTTGGACCTAGGCTTTCCAGTTTTACTTTAGTTACTGACGACTTTATGTTTTCATTTAGTTAGTTCCCCTTTGTGTTTCAATTCTGTTCCTCCTCCTCCCTTGTCTTTGTTTGTCTTTCAGTGTTTCCTCGTCCTCATTAAAAGTAATTTTTAAGGCACATTACGCATGTGGGCGGTCTCTGGCCACATAGAATAAACGTGATTAGGCAAACAGCGATGTCCATCACTGTATTCAGGATGGTGGGATGCAATGGCAGCTTCCAGTACCTGGCGCCCACGCCTACATATTTTTAATAGATTAATTCAAAGTTTATGAGAATGCATCAATTTGATGGAAGACATAATTACACACTAATAAATATATATTTATGAGTACAACATTCTTTTTCTTATTAAATAACCTTAGAGAATCATATTATTGTGTACATGTTATTATTAATGTAATGTGTGAAGTACAGAAAGAATGAGATACGTTTTCTTGTATAGCACAAACTAATGAGAATTAAAATCCACTGAGAGGGAGGCATGCATACAATCATCAGATAAAGAGCAAATTGATCTCCACCTAATGAAAGTGGACTAGTTCAGAAGTAGCATGACTACGTGGTCAGTAGTTACCCCATCACTGAGATTAGCATTATGGCGATAAAATGTTGGAGTCAACCAATAGGACCCCTCCTTCTATGATCTTGACCAATAGTGTTATGGTCATCACCATCTAATAGGAAAGAAGTGGTATGCAACATGTTTGGCAAAGCAGTAGTTCAAGATATCACATCATTTACTATTTCATCATTCATTAAGATATATAGATATATAGATTTTTTTAATATCTGAGAAAATATTTAGCTTAGTTAAGTTTCTTTAGAGCTCATCAACAAAGTAGTATGGGATGCACTAAAGTAAGTTTTGCAAAGGAAATGAGCGCTGTTGTGAACAGACAACTGATACGACAGCGAGCGCTTTGAACACAACCAGCGCTGTATGTTGAGTGACTGTGTGGAGACGAGAGACTGAAAACATCAGTCAGCCTTGCCCTCCAGGCCACCTCTGACCTAGGCTCTTTAGGGGTCAGGAGTCTTAGTAGATACTTAAACCTTTCTGAAGGATTTTGACCTGTCCTTCCCTTCTGGTCTGCCATTCCCCCAGCCTCACTTCACCCTCCCCACTCCATACTATGCAGCCCACCAATAATCCTCAGCCAATCAATAGTAACTGTTCTCTCGATAATTCATAACATTAACATACACTCAATGGCCTAGCGGATGGATGGGGAAGACATAGGAGGGCCATCATTCCAGTATTGATCCCCCTTAGAGGGAGTCGATATGTTGGGAGGTGATGGAGTTATAGCCTCCTGCCTGTTGGAGGTAGAGCCACAGCAGAGCCATAGCCTCAAATAAACAGACAACACATTGTGACTGCTATCTTCACATGCTCACAGACATGAAGACAGATAACTGACACAAGCTTAACTGTGTAGCATGTACGCATGTATGCGTGAACATAGAGTGGTGTGTCAGAGTGTCACAAACAGAGATAAGAAGAAACCCATTTAATTACCCCCCAGAGCAGGGACCCGCTTTTTCTTTTTTTATCACCACTATGTCTCTGCTATTTCACTGATCTGACTCCCTCCTTCTCTGGTCTCCACATCTTTCCATCTTTTTTTGCCTTTACTCAGTTCTGCCGCTCCACAGGGCCCCTGTCCCCTTAGAGTTCTTAACTATCACTTTCCCCCTTTTGATTTCATGTCCCCATTGCGCCATACCTTCCCATCTCTCTCACATACTACATGTCCCCCCGCGCCTGTTTTTACCTATTCTCCTCTCAGAGAATAAGCTAGCAGCAAATTCTCAAATCACTCTTCCCCAGCTGTAGCAAAGTAATCTCAAAGTAACTCCGAAAATATGAATAAAACATCCGAGTGATGCTTGCTGCTGATGACAGTTGTGTGAGCTTTCTTAATATTAATATACTTCGATTATTACACAGAAAGACTGTTAAAAATCACAAAAACATACTTTACAGTCACTGAACTGTATTCTGTCTTAAATTAGAGCAAGTGGTGGAAACATCTTCACACATTTTTTGTCATTTTCACTGAAAGAATCTGTCAGAATTTTGTTAGTTTTTATCTATAACTGGCTTAAGCTCATAACATTTCACACCAGACATTTGTAGGGTTACAACACAATACTATAAGTGAATATTCTTATCCTGTGTATGATGAAGTAATAGTAAATAATTATTAGACAGTCATATTAATAACATAATTAATTTAGATAATTCAATATGTATGTGTGTAAACCACCAAGCTAACCAGAATCATATACAACAGAACTGTGTCAGGCCCACAATCTTCCTCCTGTCACTGAGCCGTTGACCCAAAGTGGCTGTGCCAGCTCTTTCATTCCACTCAGACAAATAGTAGAGCCAGTAGACTTGCCACTCTTCCCTCCTCTGTTTCCATGTCCCTTGTGAGACATAAAGCACCCTTCACCCATTTCCTCCAGCTTCTCATCCTCACTTCTACACCTTCCCCAAAGCCCCACAAGGGCTCTACGCACAGCACCCTGAAATATAGACCAGCGTAATGGCCCACTAAATTAACTCCTTGTAAGCGTGGTTTAAAAATGGGTGTAATTAGCATATAATAGGTGAGGGAGAGGAGGTAAAGGGCCAGGCCTGCCCTGGGGGCGTCGAGGCTGGGGCTGCGGCCCTCTCTCGTCGCTTTCTCTAATAGCACCGCAAAGTTCAGCCTTATAAACATGTCAGTGAGACGCGTGATTAAACGGCACGGTCATTAGATAATGGATCCTGTACCTGTGGGCTGCCTGTCACTCCCCGTCAGGCCAGCTCAGCGCTACCTTGGCTCAGTTTGTCGCTTTCAAACACACAGAGAGAAGCGCACACATGACTTCACTTTATCTTCTCTCATTCGGTCATCCCCCCATCCCCATTCAAAAAAAAAAGAAAGAAAAGAGAAAAGTAGATGCGGGTTAGAGTAAGTGAGAGTGAGAAGAAAGAGGGGGAAGAAAGAACAGCACTGGTGTAGAGCAGCACCCTGACTGATGTAGTTCCAATAATTGCAGGGCCCGGCTTCCTCATCCAAGTGCCTTTTACTTATTTAAACTGTTTGCTTTAAGCGCCACTGAAGCCAATTAGGGAAGGCATAATTCAATGGGGCAGGGAATGAAGTGAGTAGGAGGGCTGGAGGAACAAGGAGGGCAGAGAAAAGAAGACAGGACGCTGCTTTTCAGCTTGCCCTTAATCATTTTGCTGCCTCGTCCTCTCTCTTGCTCTTTTACCCAGACAACCAGATTAACAAAGCTTTTTGCATCTTGATTCTGATCATCCTGGAGTTGTGCACCTTATTTACAAAACACGAGTAACATCCTAAAGCACAGTTTCCCTGTTAACTCAGCTTGACAAAAGGCGTGTTTTTCTTCTTTATGTACATGTATACGGTGGGCAATTATAAGCAGATGGAGTATTATGCTTTTGCTTAATGTATTAGGATGTAGATTGCATACAACATAATATGGGGTATTTAGGTCATGTAGCAGTGTGTGGAAATTATCACAAGAGAATAATTAGACAAAAATAACAATGCAGGTGTTTAAGAAACTGCAAAGGGATGAACTAACTTCAAATGTTATTTTAAGTAATATTGTGACATTAACTACATATGAACTTGAACATTTTGATATGGCAGTGAACTACTTTCAGCCTCTCTGCAATATCCTTTTCATTTAATCAGGTCTTCTACTCTGAGCTCCCTCTCACTTAATTTTTGAAACAGACTGTGTGGCTGTGAACTCCTAAGCTTTTTTTTTTTCCTGTTAAAGCACTTAAACACCTGCTGTACAAACAACAGGGTGATGGTATTTTCACATGTTAATGAGCTGTTAGTTATACATTTATAAATGCATAGGTTTATATCCTGATGAACATTTCAGAGTGAACATGTATTATATCGAGTTTCAATCTGGAGTTAAAATAATTCAAACTCAATTTGATTCAATTTTCTTTAGATATCTCCAAAACACCCCAACAGTTACCTCAAGGTGCTTTATATTATAAGGTAAAAACCCTGCAAAAATAGAGAGAAAACCCAAACAATCAGACAACTGCTCATGAGTAAACACTTGGCAAGAGTGGAAAAGAAAAACTCCCTTTAAACAGGAAGAAACGTCCTGGAGAACCAGGCTGAGGGAAGGGCAGCCATCTGAGCGGTTGGAGGTAGAGAGAGGGAGACAGTACAAAAGACACACTGTGGAAGAGACTAATAATAGCTAATGATTAAAATATTAAAAAGAAACACTCAGTGCATCATGGGAAGCCCCCAGCAGCCTAGGCCTATTGCAGTCTAAGGGAGGTTTCAGGGTCACTTGATCCAGCCCTTTATCAAAAACGTTTTAAGTCTTAAGTCTAATAAGGAAGGAAAAACACCAGAAAACACAGTCTGAGTTCACCCGATTTACAAACTTCTAGATAAAGTTGTTACAATACATTAGTCGGGTGTAGGTGAGACAGAGACTGAGAAACACCTCTAATAATTCTCTTGCATACTGTACCCACTTCACAGCGATCCACTTCAGACACTTATCTATTCTTTGGTGCCTTTAGATTAATAAGCACCGGAGCTGGTGGAGGAACGTGGGCTGGCCCACACCTTCAGTCATTCTAACAGCTGTTTAATAAATGTGATTGCAAATGGAACTTGTCACTTGCACTGGGGAGAGCTGGCCAGTCAATACCTTAGCTGGCAGGTGCCTGGGGTCACATATAAGTCAGCAAGTGATGGATATGTATCCAATAATTGATGTAGGGCAGCTGTTATTGTCAGTTTGGCTCCTGCCTATATTGCTTATTAAAAGCTGTTGGCCTTAAGTACCAGCCAGCCAATTACTGAGGAAGCGAGGTGACTGCTTAGGAGCCTAGACCCTTAGGCTCTGTACAGAAAAGAAATGAATGACGCTATTGTTTTAGTGCATGCGTTTTTCTCTGTACATGTGCATACATGTGTGTGTGTGTTTCATTTGAAATCCTAAGCGGTTATTTTTTCAGTGAACTTCCTCTATTTTTTTGTGAGTCCCTGCTTCATTGTTCTACCAAAGTGGTTTCCTCAAACGTACAATTACCGTAATGTAGCGCACATTAATCTGATGTGTGAACTCCTGCCTCTCATCAGGTCAGAACAGAGCCAATCTCCCTCTCTATTGTTGTCGTTGACCTTGCAGGTTATGTTAAACCTGAGAAAAGTAGAACGGTGCAAACACCACTGCTCTGTGCTGACCTTGCCTTGCACGGCTTGGTTATTAATGAATTGGGAAGTTTCAGCATTTCCTCTATCTTGGTCCAAGGATAACTCATCCTAAGATAAACTTTTTTATACTTTTGTATTCAAAGTAGAGTGGGAATATCCACAGTTGGTTCCCCTTTGTGGGCGACAGTGTCAAAGCAGCACAGGCCAGCCCCAGGTGCACCTATGCTGCAGCAGCTAGCTTACCACAGCAGTGCATCTCCTTAATACAATCTCCCCATTGAATGCTCAGGAGGGAGAAAGCAGAATGAGCTGTAATAACGCTTATTGCCACAGGCTATAACCCTAAGACTGTGGGGAGAGAGGAAGGGGAAACTTTGGATGTGACCGTGGCGTGTAGTAATTGTAAAACTCAGAAAGAGCTGCTGAAGCAGAATTCTGACATGTAGCGCTGCTTTTCAGTTCTGATCAAAGGGCCCACCAGAGCAGCAGCTGATAACCCAATCAATTCACTCCTTTTGTTTTTCGCTGAATGATGCACGTTTAGCACTAACCTCCAGGCAAAGAGTGAGGGAAAGAAAAGGAGGTGGGAGGGTGAGGAATGGTACGAAAACGGAGGAGAAGACAAGAAGAAGAGGAGACTGAGGTAAGAGGAAGAAGATGTAGAAATCTGCATTTGAATTCCAGAAAATGCCCCCCCCCCCAAAAAAAAAGAAAAGAGAAGAGGGAAAAAATTAAATAATCTTAGATTGTTGGTGAGTTTGATGGATCTATAGAATAGTATTAAGAGGTGCTGCGGGGGATGTGACGCACATAGGAGCCGATTAGAATATGAAATGTTTTACCAGTGAATGGACTAAAAAGGCAGGGAGATTGAGGGGAGATTAAAAGATTACCTGTCTAGTGCTGTCTTCCTTCAGGAGCCAAGAGACTCTGTAGCAGACTGAGAGGCCAATGCATACCGAAGACAATCACTAAGACACGGAGAAGTAAAGTAAAACATAGATATTTATGTAGGTAAGAAAAAGGAAATTTGGATGATATTGTACTGGCAAGTGGTCCGACAAGGACGGGATGGCAGACTAAGAGACACTAATCATTGTAATTTGCAATAAAAAAAAAAAACAGTCTTCTCTGACACCAATCAATCAACTGGTCAGACAATCAATCGGTCTCTATTTAGCAGGCATCATGTCCATATAGACAGGCTGGCAGAGAAAGGGGAGAGAGAGGAAGTGAGTTAAAAGACAAACCGCCAGCTTCTGGGACATATAGACTTATTGGATGCTGGTAGAAATAAATCAAACAGCACTATGAAGACACATCCCAAAGCACCTGGTGGTGTGAACCATTTTAAGAGTAGACTGCTGCCAAATTTGAATTGAGAAGTCTTTGCAAGCCTTTTTTTCAGCTCTTGTTTGGAGTTCTTTGGGCAGTTTTTTGTAATGGAAACCTTTCCAAAAACATATTTTAATACTGGATGTAATTTTAAAAGCAGTATTATAGTGAATTGTCACCATGTAAATTGTGAAAGGAACCACTGATGTACAGTATATACAAAAAAAATATTTTTTTAATGAAATCTAATGAGAAACAATTTATAACAAAAAAGTGTCTTATTTCTGGCTTTCAAAAACTAAAAAAGTGAAATTTCCCGTATTTTAGGAAGAACATTTATAAACAGTATGTATAACCAAAACGTAAATATGGTCGAAAGATTAGATCATTTAATTATTTTCTAAACAGCTAAAAAGGAGTCCCTTTAGTAAGGATCATTTTTCTTAAAAGTGTCATTGAGATCAAAATCTCTTTTTCAAGGGAGACCTGACCAACAGGACAGCAGGAGGTTACAACAAATTCAGAACACCATAAAATATAACAAGTAAAGAAACAAGTACAACTCACACTCAGTACAGACAACATTAACAGGTTACAATGCTATTATAGTTTGATTCCATACTTTGAGTCCAGTCAGTGACCACCTGACTGTGCATCTCTCTCCATTGCCAGCAACCGAGACAGAAGATTAAAAATAAAAAAGCTGCTGCTTTGTGAGTTGAACAAGGCCTGTGTGTATGACTGCTTACTAGTATTAACATTATCACCATGCATGAATAGAAAAAAAAGAAAGGATGTGTGTCCACATCTCTCCACTGTCCAGAAAAGTCTTGTGCATTTTTCTATATTCCTATATTCCCTTGCATGGTGCTGGCTTGCCCTGACGAATGGGGATTAAAAGACGCTAATGTGCATGTGGGGGCGACTGACCTTCCATGGAGATTGACTTTACACCAGTGGGAAAGGAAGCCAGTAATTCAGCAGGCTGCTGTGGCACTCATCCCAACGCATCACTCCCTCTGACACTGTCAGCCCAGACAGGAGCGCATTAATCACAAACACAGGCCCCCAACACTGTGCTGTAGGTACAGCAGAGTCCCATCCATTTATCCATTTAGCACCGACTTTATGGAGACAACCTATACAGAAATGATGAGATGAAAGCAAAGACTAACAACTTAACACACATATTAATGAAGACACAATGCTTAATACAAAGTTCATTAAAAGTACGATAGTCTATTTTTTTTTTCATTTTTAAAAATATTTTTAATCCATTTAGTACATTTACACTACATTTTAATCAAAATCTTACTTTCAGTGTGTTATAACTGGAAACAGGGGGTTGCATATGTTAGTTTGTGATATTTTACTTTTAATCCGTGTGCAGAGACAAGTCTTTTGTTTGTATTTTCTGGCAGCCAGACTCGGTAAGGGAAGAGAAACATCTGTGATAAATTTCACCTCGCACCAAATGAGCTCTGGCACAGCAGAGGGCCCATGACAAACTTCCTGCTTGTGCTAATACGAGGATGGATTTTCAAGCCAGTCAATCGCAAGCTGGCGCACACTTACGCACATTCTGACACCCGGACGCATATGGGCACATCCACGTGGATGTGCTTATTATGAGAGGTCTGCAATAAGCCTGTATCAAAGGAGTGAGAGGAAATACAAATAGACATGAAGAGAAAAATAAACAGAAAGAGTCAAACGGATGCTCCGACCAGTGTTAGGAGGATTATCAGCAGTGGAGTGGTTTCATGGTGGTAAAGCTGATAGAACTCATTCTGTTGTATTGACCTGTAAAGGGTCCCACAGAGACTGGAGTCCCTTTATGGACTGACCTTCAGCATTTTGACATACACAGGCCAGAGGCTAGTGAGGGCCAAGGGGGCATTAACCCTCCCTCAGGTCAGGGCTCTGACACACCACAGCCTGCCAAAAGCCACTTCCAAGCCCAAGTGTGGCCCACTCCACTCAATACCCTTTTAATTGCATTGGGATGGTTTGCGACCTATCGATTAATAGATGTATTTATGTCATCGAGGACTCGGAGGCTACATTGTATTTCTGTGTGGCATATTCATTTATTTACCTATCTGTCCCGCCCCTCATGCATCATCCATATATCTATCCATCTCTCCTCCGAGAGCACTTCAATTCAAGGGCTCCCATAATTACTGCAGCCCTATAATTGAGTGCTTTGATTTAGGATTTTTCTGTTCCCTCTCCCTTGCCACTGCCATCACTCGCTCCACGCCTCTCCCAATGAAAAGACAGAGGGATGAGATATGGAAATAGAAAAATGGGAGATGGAGAGTAGAAGATACCCCCACCCGTACAGACACACACACTCCCCCTCTGTCTTATCAGAATCTACTGTTTCTGTCATCCATAAGGGGAGGGGTAAGTTGATAATTACTGAGGGAGATTCATGCAAATCGATGCCAAATTAAAGCATTATAAAGGCTTTTATCAGCTTTTCTTTCCCAAATTGAAGACGATAAAAACCCATTTGAGAGGCGGGAGAAATAGCCCCAGTCCCTTCATTTAAAAAAAGAGAGAATTGTAATTATGTTAACACCAATAGAATCCAAAAGCCCCTTTCTTAACTCACTTACTCATTCATAATTAATTAATTTCTCACAAAACTGGGCAAAAAGAACAATGGCGGCCAGCATCTCCTCTACCTCTCCCCCTTCTCTATTTTCAGGAGAATGAGACAGAGCGCAGGAGATATTGTTGAGTATTGTGACAGAGGGCTCATTTCCATACCTAGCCTTACATTAGGATTCTCTGTTTCCTTAGCTTAGCTCGATCTGCCTTGGGGCAGCAATAAAAAGTGACTCTGTTTAGAAACAAAGGTGGGTGGACAAGGACGAGGTGGTGCTTCTGGAGCATTGTGAGGCCTACAGAGACAAAAAGAGCAAGACAGAGAGAAAGGAAAACTGCAAAAGGCAGACAGACAAAATTAGTCAAAATGTCCTTGAACGCTGATATTTCCTCACACCGATGGAACAGAGAGAAAAGATTAATGTTATTTTTTCCATTTACACAGCCAGCAGTCCTTAACTTGACATTTGTTACCAAAACAAGGAGTTCCCCGCGCGTGCACGCCATGGCCAGTTTGTCCGTACCCCGTCTGTACTTCAAGGTTGTAAGTTTAAGGAGAAACAGTGAGTTGTGAGTTAGAGAAAGAGATAGCAACAACACAGACATAACAGAAAGCACAACTGAAAGAACAACTCTTTGGCAGACAGTGACCTTAGGGCTGTCTCGTCTGATGTATTAGACACTCAACACTTCAGTTAGAGTACGCTCATCGTCAACTACTCCGCTTCTGCTCACCTCCCACCCCTGAACACTGTGACAGGACCAAACACACACATGGAGGTGTCAACTGGATGAGAAGACAGGGTGGGGTCCTGCGTAGTGACAGATAACCTGTCACTCCGCTGGGTCTTTACACTTAACACATGATCGGCACATATACATACATCAACCTTTGCACAAGGCTGATGTGTGTGAGGTCTTAACTACTGAACCCTGTCACGCAGACACCAAACGCACAATTTTGAAACTGTTCACAATTAAGGATAAATTAAAAAAACAGTAAAATTATATTAAATGGTAAATTGTATACTTTTATGTCAGTTCTTATAATACTTTCAGTCAGTCAGACCAATACACACACACACAACGGCAGAAGTTGGCCAAGCTGCTTTTTTTGCTGTTTATGACCTGTAGCCTAAGATTGGAGGGGTCAACCGCATCAGCCAGAAGTCACTACAGTGCTAATCCGGGCTAATGTGCTGTCGACAGCCCAATTACAAAGAACTCCTGCTGAGAGGGAAGAGCGGAGAAAAACGAAGGGCTGACAAAGGAAGGCAGGAGCAAAAACGAGTGGTGAGCAGAAGGGGCCCAAAGAACAAAGAAATCAGGGAGAGTCCGGGAGAGTGCACGAGAAAAAGAGAAAAAGAGAAAAAGAGGAAAAATGAGAAAAAGCAATACAACAAACATTTAAAATACAAGTAAGAGAGGTTTCTTTGTGTGTGCGTGTCTGTGAATGTGTGGTTTAGCTTGCTGGGTCAAGAGACAGAGGAAGACTCGGTGAGGCAGCGCAGAGCTGCAGGGAGCCTCATTACACTCAGCAGGAGCCTCACACAGCCTCATCACTTCAGGCTGTATTGGGAACAACGACTGCTTACTGCTGCACACGTACAAACACACACACACCACAGTACCAGATGCTATAAGCACAGAGAGGCTGACCATCTCCCAGCTGAGCATCAGTTATGCAAACAGCTTTATGACTAACAAAGACATTTTCCTAAATTATAACTTGTGGTGATCTGGATGAACCATTATCACAGATTACCTTAAATATGTAAAACATACAGGAGCACATTTTCCATGACTGCACCACACTGAGCTCTAAACGGGAATCAGATGGCTTCAGACGCAAGGGGTTATGTCAATAAAGAGCTGAACTATTTTATGAAATAGCTGAAGGGTTTGTTTTTTGTATTATTTTGTTTTTATGTTGTTTTCTGTTCAGAATGATGACAGAGAGTCAACATCATTCAATCACATCAAGTCTGTTAAATACAGATTAGCATGAAGGAAGGAAAAATGGGGAAAGGCAATCTGGCCAGTGGTCACAAAATCCACCTCTTAAGCTTACAAACCAACACATGTTTAAAGTGGATTCCATTTGAAGTCGGAAGTCAGAATTTCTTATTTCCCAGTCAAAATTTGAATCTGGAACGCCCCGTCACATCGGACTTCCAGCTCAGAAATTCGGAGCATTCCCCCCAACTCCGACTTAACAATCGAAGATGTTTATTTCGAGTGATGGATGAATGACTATAACTTGCTAAGGAGCAAAATAAATTAAATTTTCCTTCCTTTGAAAACTTTATTACTGGAAAGCACTCAATACATGAGTGATGTCACTGAAACATAGCCTTTAATGTGGGATTTATGGATAATATGTGACTTAAGGCTTTTGTATCCTTTTGCGTAGGTATTCGCCGACACAGAAGGGCATGCAACTTACTTAGACACGCTTGTGTGCAACACGTATGACCATGTTAAGCCAGTTTAAACAGGCATTAACAGGGCCTACAGACAGCTTTGCTATAACATCTATATGTTATAGCTGTTTAGTGTCACCAGGGGGCAGAGCTACGAATAACTGGGCTACTTGTCAGCCAAGAACTAAAAAACTAAGAAACTAAAACATAAAAATGTTTTTAAAAAGTGTCCACTGCAGCCATTGTTTGTGGTGACCTCCCTTATCAGTCCCTTTCTGGTTTCGGTACACTTTGACCTTCACACAGCTTCATCGACATCGAGAAATATCCCTGTGTGCAAGGATATTTGTACACAGTTCTCATAGTTGCTTAAGGCTGTCCATGGGCAAATACCTGTGCAAATGGACACAAACACAGTACCACATATCCTGCATCAAAACACCACAGTGCATTTTTGCAAGGGATGTATTTATTTGACTTTTTCTTGGCCAGGTACAGGGTCTTAAATTACTTCCTAGCGGCGCCACAGTGACGACGAGCATCTAGAAAGTTATTGCCTCTAGCCTGAATAATGATTTTGAAAGTCAGCTAGTAGTCATTATCTAATAATCATATGCACCGGCCAGAAAAACAAAAATCTCCGCTCCCACCTGACAGAGTAATAGAGCTTAACATTTGGCTGACTATGAGGGGCAGTGCTACTAAAATTGCCTCCTGTAAAACCGCATCATGACACTTTAACATGTTGCTAAAACAGGCTTTCGTATTTTTCAAAATATTTTATGTTTAAAATGAAAATTATGTGAATCGTAGTGCATTATTGACATTTTGGCAACATACTACACGCTGACCAAGATCAGATAATGGCAAATGAAACCTGCATGCATTAGCAATGCTCTCTAATCACACTGACCACACAACTCAATCCTACTTAATAAACAACCCAAATGACACATAAAACCCAATGCATTTGAACAAACTCAAACATGCCTACAAGAGCAGAGACACCCATGCACACGCGCACACAAAACTCAAAACAAAGCTCCTCAGCCCACCAACAACAACTCTCTTCAGGGCCACAAATCCAGGAACATAAATCAGGACTGGCAGGAAAATGAGGCTTGAGGAAATGGAGAGAATGAAAGGCAGAGGAGGCAGGATGGGAAAGAGGGGAAGACAGTGTAAAAAAGAAAGATAGCAGCGAGAAAACGGGCAAGAAACACAAAAAGGAAGTAGAACAAAGCATCAGGAAGAAATGAGGAGGTGAAAGGATGGAGCAGTGAAACTGAGGTAAGGGCAAGGAGGAGCAAGTGAGCATCTGAGTGAGAGAAAGAATTAAATAAAAATGCAATAAAGCAGCCGGTGTGAAATCAATCTGCTTAGAGTTTTGTTTAATAAAAATTCATGAAGGGCTGGTGGCCGAGAGCTCATGAGAAATATTGGTGGCAATGTGGGGGACGGCTATCTTGGCGATGGGTGGGTAGGGGGTAAAAGTAGAGGGGCGGGTTGCTCATGTCTCCGCCGATCACGTGCATGAGAGTGTGGGGGGGAGTGGTGTTTGCTTTTGGCTGTTTATCAGTGTGTTTGTTTTGACATCAGTGTGAATTACAGGGCTGCAGTGAGCCCATGAGAGAGGGGACAAAGAAGAAATGGATTGAAGGTCTTCATAACAACAGCATTCCAACAGTGCAGCAAAGAAAAGAACTGGGCTGTAAGTCATGGTGTCTGTGCGTGTTCGTACATCAGCACACATCTTTGTCTCGCTCGCGCTCTCTCTCATCAAGGCCTCAGAGAGTGAGGTATGGCAGGGTTATAGTAACGTGGTGTAAATCTTTGTCTTACACCGCAGACGTATCCAGGGTGGTCAGTAGTTTATGCGCTGCCACCAACAAGCTTGGTACAGAGTCCATCTGCTGGCTGACCCTAGGATGGTATCGCTGAGACTCAAGCTGTAGTTTTCCATTCATTACAAACACCTCAATGGGCAAGCTGCCAATAAAACAAATTTACATTGGAAGTTAATCTTATTTATTCAGTCTTCTACATAAACACACATAATTTTCCAATGCCCAACATGCTGTTTTCAAATGTCTTGTTTTGTTTTGCATTGAATGAAAAACAAAAGAAAAAGTCCTCAACTTCCACAGGATTTGATCATTTAATGTTATCTTTGTATAAAAATGCAACCGTTTTTGTGTTACTTAGATTGTGTAAACACCTAATAAGCCAGTGCTAGTCAATGGATTTTGTCACCACTAAACCACTAAACTGCGGCTGCAGGATGTATCTGCAGGATGTATCTATTAGTGAATAAACTGCAGATTACATTTTTAATAATAATAATAAATGTGTGCCTTTCAAGACATCCAAGGACACTTAACAATAGAATAAAACACATAATAGAACAATGACAAAATGAAGAACAATAAAAACAAAAGAACAAGATAAAATTAACAAACAGTGGATTCACATTGAATATGCAGATTTGAACAGATGGGTTTTGAGTTGAGATTTAAACAGGGGGAGAGAACCAATAGTTCTTATATCTGGGGGTAGAGAGTCCTCAGCCTGGGAGTAGAGCAGCTGAAAGCTCTGCTTCCCATAGTGCTGAGGCAGAAAGAAGGCGCAGCAAGTTGGATAGAAGAAGAAGATTGAAGTGAGCGGGCAGAAAAGGTAGTGCTTAGCAGGTCAGAAAGGTAAGGAGGAGCAAGGTTATAAATGGCCTTGAAGGTGAGCAGAAGAAGATGTCATGTTTGACATATTTATGCTAGGGGTGCTCACTAAAGCCATATTATTATCACAAAGCATTATACTGATAGCAAGTGTGCATATTTTCCAAAATCTCAAATGATTACTTTAAGATCTTTGGATTATAGGAGGAAACTATCACATATCAACAGAATACTGAGGAAATCTAGCCAGTGGCTGTGACTTAAAAAAAAAAATTTGATTGAGGCTTCTTTTCCCAGAAATCCAGAATAAATAGTTATGAAATAACTTAATAGCACTGAGAGTGTGCCAGAGGTCATGAGGGAAGAATATTTCTGAAAAGCACTATAGACAGGATCCAGCTGCAGGGAAGCTCTTGATGGCCCTGTCCTCTAAAGGCCTTTATCAACGAAACAAACACACACAGAGACTTATGCTGTGTTTCACACCTTCCAGCATCACTTTATGATTGAGCTAAAACTACTGTGTAACTACTGCTACTGTGTACTGTAATCTCAAATGCTTTTAATAATAAATGTCAAAATCACTGCTATCTAATCTAATTTAAGACAGATTTTTCTGCATCATTTATGAGCAGAGGCTGAAACAGGCAGTCGGGTCATAGGTCACGCTACAGTTTTGATTTAGTATCCCCAGTCATAAGACAAAAGGGTCAGGGCCAAGACAATTGAGATAAGAAATCTTTATCTTGGTCCCCTTCCTTCCTTCCCTTTTTCCTTCTTTCTTTCACTCTTCAAGCACGGAAGATAAAAGCCAGAGGTTACAACGTAACAGCCATTTCTCAAACTTCCTGTTCTAAACCAGAGCTTTTGAACAAGGCATCCCAAATACCATGTATTAAACTCACCAGCTAAATTAAAGATTATGCTAAACTGCAGTTTTGTCTGGTTTTTTTTGTTGGTTTTTTTGCTCATTTAGCAGTACGGACAACCTGAGCTGTTGACACTCCTAACTCTGCACGGTGAATCATATTACTTACGACGTGATGGTAATCAGACGCCTAAGATAGCATCAAACTACCTCCAAAGAGAAAGTCAAAGCTTTGTAGTGCATAATGAAGTCAAGCTAAATGACACAACCTTTGTCTTGGAGAAAAGCTCAAGGTCAAAAGCAGGAGCTGACTACAGAGATTTCAGTTCTGGAAACAACACCAAGGTTTTATCTCTGTTATTTGATTTTCAGGGCAAATGCAAAAACACACACACACACACACACACACACACACACACACACACACACACACACACACACACACACACACATGACCCCACCAACCCTGAAAATGAAAAGAGTCAAAAAAAATTGGAGAGATAACTGACAAGGAAAAAAACACAAAGATTTATTTCTAAAACACAGTTATTTAATGACTAATAAGGTTTGGATCTTCTTCTTTTTTTTTTTTTTAAATCAGCTTTGGAAAATAGTGAAATGAGGAAAAAACAAAATATGCAGTGACTAAGTTGGGACCTGATCCAAGGTTGCAGGGGCTGAAGTCAAGCACTTCCATTCACCTCTCCACATCCATGTCACAATTTTCCACTAGACTTTTACAGTGTTAGCACGGTTCCTGTGTCTATCTTCAGCTACGACTGCACACAATTCATTTTAACATGTTGCAGAGTCTTAACTAATAAAAGAAGAATAAGGAATGTATAACATGTGCTTAGAGTGTTTGTCCCTAATCACACAGTGATTTGTTACTGCCTAGTCCCTTCACATTATATGCACAAGGGTCTGAATGTGCTGGGTGTGCGTGTTGACTTTCATTTTGGAATCTTTATTAGCTTAGGTGCTTCTCTTCCTCTTTTCTCCTTACATTGCCTTTGCCACACACACACACACACACACACACACACACACACACACACACACACACACACACACACGCACACACACACACACACACACGAATCTCTGCTCAGTCTCTTGTTACTGCCTGGCCCATTCCTGCAGCCTGCACACTCCTTCCTTCCTGCCCTATTGTCAGAAAAGGTTGGGGGAATCCCTGCACTCGGATATGAGACCCTTTGGATCATCATGATCTCTAATGTCCTCACCTCTCCTGACCCTGTCCAACATTCATGCAGCTAAGAAGCCTGAAGGTGAAGGATAGGACACGCTTTCCTGCCCCCTTTAGACAATATATTCAGTGGTGCGTGCAGACGCGCATATGAACGATCACATGCAGACACTCAATAGATGTGAGCCTGCGAGCAAAGAAGAAAGAAGACTACAGGAGAAACAAGAGTTCAGAAAAAAGAAGGCGACAACGCCAAATCAAAAGCATAAACATAAAAAGACAAGACATACAAATCTAGAAAAAGACTGAGGTGTAGAAAGATAATAAATGAAGAGCGTAGACAAGGTCTAATGAGGGCAAGAGCGTGCTCCTAGACAGCAGTAATGAATAACACTCAATAGTTTTAATTGGTGCAATTGCTGTTCAATTAAGCAAATCACTAGCAGACCTACATGAGAGTGGAGCTGCATATCACAGTAACATTTAACTGTACACATTGCTGCACGTTTACTCTCACTAATTCCCCTTTTCTTCATTGCATCCTTTACTTCAGTAGACCTGCCTGTCAGTGCACTGTTCCCTTCTTTTTGTTTCACTCTCAACCAACCCAAAACTCTCACTTTCCTCATCATTAACCAACTCATGGTCCTCCCCATCTAATTCCACAGCTGTTCAGGAGAGAGTGGAGACCACTGGTAGCAAAGGCAGGAGGCTAATTGCCTCAAACTGTAGTGTGTAGCGGTTTGATATTGAACAGGACGTTTCCTCTTCTCCTGCTGCTTCTGAACTCCACCTCAGACAGCGATCAAAGCCACATGTTCTTCCAATCATAGTATCAAACGTGAAGGGATGGATGAAAACAATGCAATAATTATTTTAGCTTTAGTTGTTCACTTAAAAGATTCTCACAAACACAGCTCTGGATTAAACTCATTATGTCAAGTCTAACTTTAAGAGCATAAGGAAAAGGGAAAAAAAAGACCCCCTCCTTCCACCTGTGCAATTAAAGTGAAAGCCAATTAAAATGAACGTAATAGTCCCTGCCGGGTGAGTTGTTAAACAAGATGGGGTTATTGTCCTTGGAGGAAATGGCCCAGAACTCAAGACATCTTTGCTTCTTAGTTCCATACACCTGCCCCCCTCCTGCTTCGTGTATCTGCTGCAAAAACTCTGCTGCTCCAGAAAAATTGAGCTCTCTTTTTAAAAAAAGAAAAAAGAAAGACATTATATTCTATTTATATTTCTAAATCCTGCGAGTTTGAAACTAAGACGATCCAGTAAAATAAACTAGTGTTAGAAGCTGAATCACCTCAAATACGAGCCAAATGCACCCATGTGTGAGTGTCATTGAGATTACAGGAAGGTCCATCCCAGCTTCCTCTGCTGCCCAGTTCCATTGCTGCAACCAGCGCCTACTTAATGACCCTTATGTAAGCAGGAATTATGGGAAACACATCTGCAATGCAAGACCTGGTTTATTGTAGAGGCCTGAAGGTGACAGAGAACAGAAGGAGGATATAACAATAACAAGCAAAAAGTGAGCAAAAAAAACAAAGAAAAAAACTCTTCATCATAGATAGAGTGCTACGGCTGTTTTGCAGCAAGCATGGCACGGCTGTGGCAGATGAGTCTTTCCTGGCTACGTGTGACACTGCGAGCATGTGTGAATACATCACTTCCATGCTTTAATGTCTCAATCTCAGGAGATTAAGGGTCTAATCAAGCCAGCGTCTGCCCTAATGGGAGGAAATTGAAAGATAGATATGGTACTTTACACAGCTGATTAACCAGCAGGCTGTGTGTGTGTGTCTGTGTCTGTGTGTGCGTGCGTGCATGTGTGGTTAACATTGTAAGAGTATTTGCTTGGTAAGCTCATCAAGCTGTCCAGGTTTGTATTTTTGCCATGCACACAACAAAATAATAAGATCTTTGATCATGCACATGAATATAGACATCTGCACATATTTTCAGAAGGTGTTAAGTGGTAGTTACATATGTAGATTTGCAGTGCAGAAAACTCGCTCAGGAAAAAACAGTTTCTGCAAGCTTGTTTGAAGAACTGTACATACAGAGTAGGTAAATTAAGATATATCTATGCAGAATTGCAGAAAAGAAAATGTTTTCCAAGATCATTTTAAGAAGTGCTTATAAAAACAGCCTTTTGGATCATTAAAGTAAAGAATAGATACATGACAAAAATTAGGTAATATACCCTCTTCTGAATCGTTTTCACAGATAGGGTTATGGATATCAAAATTAACTATAAAATTATGTGGATGTTTATTTTTACATTAACACATTACAACATGCATGTAAGCATTCAGAACTAATCTGCTTACAGCAGGGTTGGTAGTTCAATCTCTGCTCCTTCTTGCCTGGGTGCCCAGTATAGCCCAATTGAAGACCTCCTCTTCTGTGTGCTGATCATTTATATAACAACAATAATAAAAAAATTTTTTTAAAGCACGTCAGACTATAGCTGATTGTTTGGGAAACTACAGTTTGCATATGCAACCCCATTTTTGCTCTCCACGAGTACTGCTCATGTAAGGGCAACCAAATCATACTGCATAACTGATAGAAGTGGGACTACAAGTAGACCAATAGAACAACTGCAAAAATGTTCTCTCCATTGTAAAGATTCTGAAAATTAATACTGTATTACAGAGATTCCCACCCCCACCTGCAAGGTGTCCCCTCGACCTCTAGGTTGGGGGATGGGCAAAGGGATACTAATGCCATCCTGAACAAATCCTTATCCAAAGGAAATAAGAAGAAATATTAACATTGCATAATCAAGCAGTCTTCATAGATATCAACAGATTAAGTGTGGCCACTAAATGAGATGTCGTGTCATTAAAAGTAGCTTATCAATGCTCTCTGGTGGACAAACTATAAGAGACACTGTGACTATAAACCAAAGTTGTCATTTGTCATCTTCAGTTTCTTCTAACTTCTATCTTACAGTCTCCCATAGTCTTTATTTATTAAATATAACATGCTTGAAGAAGTTTTTTTGTCCAGGATTACTGCCACAAAGTTTTCTAAGTGAATTCAACAGTTTAGTTCATAGCACAGTGTATACAATCACACCCATAAGCTCTCTTGCAACATCTGAATTATAAATTTAATGTTGATTGATGGGAATGAACTCCAAAATTGTATCATGATAGAGCGATAACTGCTGTGTCAATAACAAGTGTTTGATAGATTGCTAATAAGTGCTACTGAGCCAGTAACAAGTGAGCATTGGCTGTGTGCGTGTCTCTGCAGGGACCTGTCAACCCATCAGCCTTATCAGCTGGGTGAGAGGTCCGCATAGCGTCGCTGAATATCTCTTCACCTCACACGCAAGCACAGTGGTGTCACAATGTATCTGCTCACCAGGGAATGGTGTGGGGGGGGACTAAAGAGGGGGCTGCAATCTTTATGAGGCGAAAGAAGGAAACATATGGAAAGAGGACAAGCGACGAAAGTGTGTAAGTGTGCATATGTCAGGGTGTTAGCGTGGGAGGGCGAGAAAGTTGCAGATTGCACACATAGGTGTGGGACAGTGCAAAAAGTGTTTGTGTCAATAGGTTCTGGAAATGTGGTGAACAGAGCGGGTTGCAGGGGAACAAGTGAAAGAAATAAAAAGCTGCTGTGAGTGTGTGACTGTGTTTGTGTCGATACTGTGTGGAAGAGACACACAGAGAGCAGCGGCCTATGCAGTGTGGTGGAACTTCTCTCATCTCAGCGCATTTGGTTTGCTCCCATTCTTCATTAACTCCATTAACAGATGAGCAGCGGCGATTAGCGGAGCTACCCGCTGATTCAGCTCTCACACCCTCCCCCATCTCTCTCCTCTAACCCTCTGTCGTTCTGTCGCTACCTCGATCCAACACTCCTCCTCCCCTGCCTCACATCTGAGGGGCTGTCAAGTCACAAGTTGAAGTGCGCTGTACATCCGCGTATAAACAAAAATGCTAAAAAAAATTTAAAACAAAACCTTGCACAATCACATTCTAAGACATTTCATAATTTGCTACTTAAGCCACAAAAATTTAAACACCCCAAAGTGCACAGAGGGCCATAAAGCCAGTCTATCCCTCCCCCGCAGTGGCTTTTTATTCAGCTAACAGTTTTTACTGCTCTGTGCCATCTTAAAGCCCTCTACTCCTCCAGTGGGTAGTGCCAAGGGGGCAGTCTGCCTACCGCACACTGTGCCATTAGCCACGGCTGGCTCTTTAGCCAAGAGGAAAAGGGAAAAAAGGCAGTGACTGCCAAAAGGTACTTTAGACGAGGGAAAGGGGACAGTAGAAATAAACAGAGAGAGAGCGAGATGGGGAATGGAGACTTTCCTTTAATTCCCCCTGCATCTGTTCTATAATAGCCCCAATTAGAAGTTTAATTAGTCACATTCCTCTGTTATCCCACCTCTCTGCCTACTACCCCCTATCACAGTACCTTTACTCACAAGTAGCTAAAAATGAGGGCGTATTATGCTGTTATTGACCTTCTTTCCTCTCCCAGCAGCAATTTGATTCTTCCTAATGAGTCTTTCAGGTGCCTGGGTGTACAGATGTACAAGAAGTGTGTATAAGAAGACAAACCTCTCTGGCAGAAAAATGTTAGCATTTGTCCATCCGAGAGTCACAAACGACCAGGGCTTCAGTTCTGACTTTTGATAGGTAATAAATCATACAACAAAGAGACTGCCACTCAGAAAACTGTCTTTCTCTTCCTTCTGAGATCTAAGAGGTCGGTTTTGGTGCTTTGGAAGCAACAACAATAACAACCACAACAACAAAAAGACTTTAAAATACATGAACGCAGGTTTCTTAAGGGGCTTGGTGGATGCTGCTTAGATGGATCAGGACCTGCACAGTTACACACGACAATTTTTTTTCCTCCTCTCCATCTTCATCTCTTGCGTTCTGGTTTTGCGCCATGAAATTAATGACCTGCCAGTTGACTAAACTGAGGCTGTTTTTTGTCATTGTTGTGCATGTTTTTGGCTTTGTGTCTGTATAACTGTGCACAAGGGTGGGTACATGTGTGTGTGTGCATGTGCAAACGCTCATTTACACATGCCTCTGGTTGTCGTCTGTATGTGTGTGCGCGTGTCTGTAGAGTGCACGTTTTTGTGTTAACGAGAGCCTGTGCTCTAAACATGGCAGTGGCCTTAGGATCCCAGGATAGAGCTCTTTTTGCCCTTCTGACACAAGGCACTTCCTATAAATTATTGACACTCCTACATCTTCTCATTTCTCTCCCATCTATCTCCCCCACCTAACCCTCCCACACACACACTGAACGCTGCTGCTACCACAACACACAAATACTTAAAAGGGGATATCGAGCCATGTTTCCCTGAGCAGAGCCATGTGTGAGGCAGAAAAACAGTAGGGAGGAAGGGGGGAGGCCTGCTGACTGCACCCTTTCACGTTACCCCTGTCTGTCTTATTGCTCTTTCTGTGCATCACACCTGTGACTCTGAACACCTAACGGGGAAAGCTCACAACAAACGTACTCCCGGCAAATTAATTTCACCCCTCTCCAAACCTCCATCACTCTTCACACTGAAGACAAGAGGAGCCTTGGCATCTGGCTGTGTGTCAAAATAATTTCATTTAATATGTTACATCATTAAATAGCTTCTTTTCACTGGGAACCCTTCACTGCTGTATTTTCAGGCTCTGAAATCCCTCTCGCTACGTTTTATAAACTGCGCTATGAGTTCTCTTTGTGCTGTCGTCCACGACAAAAGCAATCGCTCTCGGCCTTCCAATTCTTTGTCTCCCACTGACTGTCTTGTCTCGGGCTATTTCCAGACACAGGCAATCTAACCTTTTCTTTTCACACAACTTCACATTATTAGGATCCTAAATACAACAAAAGACCCAAACAATAGAGGGAGAGATGCATTGGACAGTGTTAGGAAATGGAGCAGGCTTCCATTCTTCCAGTGACTCTTGCCTGTCTCTTACATGAATAAGAGGCATGGCTAAACGTGCTGCATAATTTGTACTTTTAATGGCAGAGCCTTCCATTCCTGTGACATGACTTAATCAATAACCCAGCCTGTCGCAGTCTCGGCCCAGACTCGGCTGGCGTTTTATTAATTTTGAACAGGCACACTAACTAGGCGTCTGCTAGCAAGAGGCATTTCACACGGGATAATAGGCACCCTGGATTGATAGGTTCATTCCATGTACACTCAAACCCTCATCCCTCTCTTTTTCCCCTCTCTATCTATCTACCCCCTTTATCTCTCTTTCTCTTCGTCTCCCCATTCTCTCCCTCTTTCTGTCAAAGAGTGATTTAGGGAGGACTCCGCACGTCTGCGTGTGTGTCAGCTGAGGGAGGAGGGAGAGATGGATAAATACGAAGGTAAGAAGGGATAAATAAGAAGTGAAAAGAAAGATCGAGACACAGGTTGTGACAGACAGCCTTTGTCTAAATAATAGAGAGTCATGACCTATGAGTGCCCAAAGTATCGATACATCTGTCTCGCTGTTTGACCAGAAACACACACACACACACACTGAGACATACATCTCAGGGGTCAAGAGGGAATAAAATGCACTTCACATTCAGATGCATGCATTCACAGACATACGTGAAAAATGTACATAGAACGCATTAGCCAGACAGACATCCACATCTGTTACCCTCTGACTCCAATCCATTCAACTGTGTGAACGCCCAGAATGACATCACTTAAAAAGAGCAAAGCACAAACAGGAAGGTGCACCGAAGAGCCAAATATGCAACAACAGGGATTTTAAAAAACTGGGAAAGCAAACTTTAGATATTCGGATAAAAGAATAGTTTCATAATACCTGACAAATAGGTAAAGGGTGTGGAGCTAGATCAGAGCTAGATCAAAGCTTTAACACTGAACATCTGAAAAAAAACTTAAACTGAACCAGTTCACCAGTGAGACTTCTTGTGCACGAGACAGAATCTTTTCATCTGACATGGCCTAATTTGTCCAGAATGGGTGATGAAAACGATTCCCCTTGTATTACTGAAAACAAAACAAAAAAACTAAATGTGGCTCAAAATTAATGTAAAACCTGTTTGTTTAGTTTTAATCTGTTTTGTTTCACTGACTACAGGCAGAAGAAACAATTCATGAGCCCAACATTAACATGAGTAAACATTTTTCTTGCTAATGAACCTTTAATAATTATTTACATTATTTGTAGCTTCCAGCAGTTACAAATATGTGGTATGGTCTGTGCTTTGAAGCAGGATTTAGGTCTTTAGCAAGGTAAGTTCAGATTTTTAACACTGGGTTTTCAGTATTATGAAGGTAGGTCACTTCTTATTGAGGTACACAATATAGACAAAAGTATTGGTTATTGGTAATGGTGAGTAAAAGTATTGTCAATATTATTTTATTTCTACAGCTTTTTCAAAAGAAACAAGATAAAATCATAAATCGATAAAATTAAACAGTAAAATTAAACATAAAAAGAAATAAATACAATAAATTTGACCAAAAACAAAAAGATATGACAACGTAAAAAACCTGATGGGACTCAAACAG
>VURO01020893.1:54273-68601 GCA_015108175.1 Pelvicachromis taeniatus
CTGTTGTATAAAAAATGCGCTTTTTAAAATGTACACAGTTCATGCCCAGATTAGTCATTCACTGAATGACAAGGCATATAACATAAAAAAAAAAAAAAAAAAAAAACCAAAAGGAAAAAAAAAAAAAAAAAAAAAAAAAAAAGAAAAAAAAAAAAAAAAAAAAAAAAAAAGCAAGCAAAGTTTAAGTTACGAGACTGTATAGAAACTGCAGTACGAATATCAAGTGGAAGGTTATTCCAGAGTCTAGGGATTGCAACTGCGAAAGCTCAATCACCTTTATGATTGCCTATATTGCCGCTATTGGGCCACAATTCTTAATCTTTGAATTCAGGTGTTTTCAGTTTCATTGTCACACATGTATAAAATAAAGCAGCTAGCCAAGCAGTCTGCCTTTACAAACATTTTTGAAAGCATGGGTCATTCTAAAGACCTCACTGACTTTGAACATGGTACTGTAACAGGATGCCACTGTTACATCTAGTGACTTCCTGAAATTTCTTCCCTCCTGGATATTCCATGAACAAAGTCAAAGAGTTCAAGAACCACAGCAACTCAGCCATGAAGTTGCAGACTATGCAAAAATTACAGAGCCAGGTTGCAGGTGAGGCATACAGTGTGTAAAAGTTGCCAACGCTCTGCTGACTCAGTAACTGCAGAGTTCAGAACCTTCTCTGAAATTAACATCAGCACAAAAAGTGTGAGCTAGGAGCTTCATGACCTGAGTTTCAATGGCTGAGCACCTCCTGTAGTTGTAATGAGTATGTGGCTCAGTGCTTTTATCCATATAGATGGATGGTAACTAATGCTGCACACCTGTTCTGCTCCAAGCCTGGATGTGTCCGCAATAAGAAATCAACACATGCAAAACCTACACCTACTCGACAATCAGTTGTCTGGAAAAGCGCATCACCAGTTCTGGAAAATCCTATGGACCTGTGAATATAAGACGTCTTTGACCTTATATAAAATTTGCAAATCAACCTACTAGTTGGTTTGAATTCTGTTTATCTTTCTTCTTTACTTCTTTTCAAAACATTTAACCTAATAAGATACTGTCTGTGGTTTGCCCCCACCAGTGCCACAAAGAATAAGACTAAAATGCCTCAGGCACCACAGGAATACATCAGACTCATTCATTTATAAATGAATGTGCAAGTTATAAGAGAATGCGCACTTGTAATTATAGTCAGGGCTTCCCCTGCGTTAATGGCAGGGTTGTGATGCTGATAAGTCTATTAACTGACACAGGCATCCCATTTTTGCCAGCATTCCCTGCTGGCTTGAAATAGACTATATTTATTCAGCATTGTTCCAGTATTACTAGCCACTTAAAGTGATTTACATTGCAAGCCACAGTCAAGCATTAATAAGCCATTTTTTCATCCCACATATACAGCATTCATCGCACACACAGCTGCATTGGCTGCAGCAAAGATATTTCTTTTAACTTGAAATGTATGTTTAAGTTCTTCATATTTTCTAATATTGTAGTTTTCACTTTATTTGTAAAGCATGTTGTTCTGCTGCCAGTAGACTTATCCATGTATGTGATTGGTCATATACTACCAACACTGCCTTTTTGATATGGATGGGTAATCTTCAGGGTCAGTCACACAGGCTTAGGGACCTATCAGTGACCATCTGGTATTACAGTTGCAAATGGTTGATGGAGACAGTCGCTGTGAAATTGATTTCCAAACCCCATACATGCAGGTCAGTGACAACCAATAGTTGTGAGAGAAGAACACTTCACTGGAAACCTCCTTGTGAATGCTTTGGTCTGCAGCAGGTTGCAAGTAGACTGCATGGACGATGTCACCTTGCCTGCAAACACTTACAATGTAGGAATGGAGTAGTGAAACTGTGAAAAGAGTGACCTTGCCACTAAATCCTACACATTTCAAAAACTTCAACTGGTACTTTGAAGGCAAACATCATCAATTTCCAGTTTGCGCTGTACGTTTTCCTATTTTCACGACAGCTCAGACAGTAAAAGGAAGGCACTGGCAACCACAACAATCTGGTGGCAACCAGAGCAATTACAAGGAGATTTTTGGTGCATTGCAGCAACTGGTTTAAACCCAGCAAATAGCCAGTAACCTACTGCAACCATTTGCCAGGTGATTGCCATTTTTCTTAGAGACCAAAGGTTGCCTGTGTGAGTGAGTACTCATTAATTTGATAACCACCTCTGTGTGAACCTATCAATCCAAGCAGCCTATTTTGGTAAAAAATTAAAATAAAATTAAAATGATAAGATAAGGAAAAGATCTCAAACTTTCTTCACATTAAATGTTCCTGGTAAAACTCATCATTTTATCACATAAACAACAGAGAATGACAGTGTTCTTCACTTATTAGAAATAAGTGGTGCATTTTTAGCGTTCAAGAGGTTAGACATATGAGATTCACTCACTCGCTGTAAATTCTCTGGACAAAAACTTGCTCAATTCACAAAAACTTGGGCTCAGTGGGTCATTACGGAGATGTCATAGTAGCAAGCTGGCAGAGAAAAGTCTATTTAATGTCCAAGCAGACTGATTCAGACATTTGTGTTGTCACATACAGCTCCTTTGGGTAATGTCGAGATAAGTTAAAGTCTCCACTAAACCCCGAGGGAAATAGCTGACTCTTTAGCTGCTAAATTCTCAACTATTTTCAGCAGTTAGTCACTTACAGGGTCTGTCTGCCATTTAGTGCTGAGCAGGAGGTGTTCAGTGGTGTTTTAGAGCTTTTTATTGAAAATAGCTATATGCTGTGCCCATGAGAAAAGTGACAGTGAACAAAAGACTATCAACAGAAACTCAGCACAGGAGCTTCCACTTCTCTAGTTCTCTGTAGTTTGTCACTCAAAGTGACCCTGTTTATATTTCTGTTTGATACACTGGCATCATAGAAAAGTTGATTACAGCCAAATTTGACATTTTCTGGCACCCATGCAGAAAATAAACCTTGCATGAACCACAAAGACATTTCACCAGAATCTTAATCATCCATCTGGTTTTTTTTAAGACTCGCAAACACAAACTTGTCTTTAATATTGTGGAGCACATGTTTGACAGATAACTCTCATTTCCCCGCTAAATGTCACTTGATTCCCCTTATCTCTTCATGTGGCCTTGAGGATCATCAAATTCAGAATAAGCACAACATGTCTCCCCTGTGTTGTTGACACTATGTTTATCTCTGACCAAATACAGCACAAGAGTGCTTGCAATGAGGGTGGAAAGTTCTGGCATCATCATGTTTAACCAGTTTGGATCTTTTTGCCGTGCATTTGTACTTGGAGAGCTGAAAACTGAGGACTAAACATTTAGCCCCTGACACGGACAGTCCTGTGACTCATCAAGTTGATAGGCCCAGGGACAGAGGGAAAGACGGACAGATGGAAAACAGCAAGAAGGCTGGCGAGGGAGGGAGGGAGGGAGGGAGTGAGGGATGGTGGGTGCAAAAGATACTGTAGATTTTGGTGGGAGGGAGTAAGAAGGATCATGTGCTTCCCAGAGGCCAGAGAAAGAAGGAATGTATCTCTAAAGATGAGTCATTATTGTTGACAGACTCCTCTTTCTCCTCTTTCCATCAACACCACACAATGGAAGGCTTATCATACTTAACAATAACCTCACATAATCACAACAGTCGATAAGCCTTACCTCTTACCTCAACGTGCATATTACTGGAAGCATTACGGGCTGTACCCTGCTGCTCTTTCTTGCTTGTGTAACTTACACCTGAGGAGACGTCTTGGAAAGATTACCATTATGAAAGTGCATTAGTTCACTACCAGAATTCCAATCATTCCCCTGCCCATCGGAGATGTTTGTGACCTTTGTGCTCTGGTATGCACCACACAAACACCCACAAACTTGCCAGTACCCACAACTGCACACAAAATGGACATCTGGACTCGGGTTGTTTTGTGCTGGAATAAGTTACATGCAGTTTGTTCTCCTGTGTCTCCTCCCTCTTTGGAATAAAATGTCCTGAGCTTGATAAAGCACTTTTTTTTTTTTTTTTAGTTTCTCCACTTTTAATTGGTTTAACAGAACAGTCTGTTTTTGTTACTAATGGAGGCTTGAAGCTTTCTGTCATTCTGACATCTATCTACCTCATTAAAAGATTATTTAAATAAAGACACAGCAGGGCAGTTTGCCTCAGTCCTAATTCTGTAGCATAGGGCTCGTTGATATGGTTAAAAATATTAACACAAGTTGTTTTCTAACTAATTAATATTTATAATTGTTGCAATACGCATTCCATGCTATTAATAACCAATTTACTGGACTTCAGTATCTTTGTTTACAAGGAAACGATTTTGCCACATATTTTAGCTATAGCACAGTGCTTCTATCAGTTGTATTTACTTCTGTACCACATAATAGCACATGAAAATTCAAAGTGGAGGTAATTTTGGCTGCTCCCTTATTTCCCAAGGGGTCGCTCCAGTGGATGGGTTTGTATGTTTGATTTTGCACAGATTTTACATCCGATCCTCTTCTTGAAACCAAACCTTTATTATCTGGGCTTGAGACCAGAGTACACTAGCTTGTGACCCCCTGAGGCTGGGATTGTGTCTCCTCATGAATTTATTTGAGTTTTGTCAGAAAAAGACTCAGACTCACTTATATCGGCCGGTACTAGCGATCTATCAGTCTTGGCATTTGTACCGACTGATGAATGAAATTTTAAAAAGTAAAGACGAGACGCTGAGTAAAGAAAAATCCTAAAATGGTAGGGAGCAGCAAATATTACACTATTTTTTATGTTTATCCAGGATTTTCCCCACATCTCCAGTGTTGTGTGAACTATCATTGTCACGTTTTCTTCTATCGGTGTGCTTTAGTCTTGTTTTTGGCCCAAATGTCTGTCCTTCAGAAATCTCTGAAGACAGGTAGGATGATTGTGTAGATCACAGCTTTTCCTTGACAGTTATTAAGACTGTTATAAAATCCAGCCATATTTGAGAGGTCAGTTTTCCTCCCTGCTGGTCACAAGAAACTAAGTGAACACTCGATTTTAAGTGTTTATCTTTTTATGTTTTTCCTTTTGTTTCAATGTAAATGAAACAAATTTCATTGTAAATATTCACTTCACTGTGCTGCTCAAATATATGTTTTGCTGTAGTCAGAGAAAGAATTGAAACTCTGAGCTGCAGTACTGAGTAAGTTTGAAAATCAACAGGTTAATAAAAGTAAAAATCTAAAGGTCATGTTTTAGCTCGCAGCTCTGCTTTTCAGAATTCAAGTCTTTGTATTTCTACTGTAATGAGTTTAAAAAAATAAATCTCAGAGACAGAAAAGGCAAAAAAGAAAAAAATGTAGGCACCATTACCACCAAGCTCAAGTGAATAAATATGTTTCTTTGTCATTTGGATGAACAGCCCTTTCAGATTACCCCCATTTCATTTTGAGGTCTATATTCACAATAAATGCTTTGGCTTGTGTCATCATTACTGCCTGAAGTTTTGAACCCTGCTGATGTCTCCCAGCAGCACTGAGACTTTGTGTCTTTATTTAAGCTCCATCTGGCCTTTGCTAAAAAATCACAACCCTCCTGTTCACACTGGGCTCTTTCTCCCTTCACTGGCCCAAGCCTTTTGATCTGTCCCTAAGCAAAACTTTCATTCTCCATCTCCTTCTCTCCCGCCATCAATATTTCATAAGCGTACAGTGACAAATTTATTTGAATGCCGCCTTCGACGCGGACGCAAAGATGGATGGGCCGATCGGCGTGGTGGTGGGCTTGTGAGCGGCATGGTAGCGAGCAGCTTTACCGCATACATTAGTCACACGTTCGCAGACTGCTGGTGAAAAGGTGGGGGCCTAGCAGAGGTAGTATATGGAGCTTTGGGCGAGTGAGGGGGCATTGTGTGTGAAATGCATGCATGTCTATAGGAATGTGTTAGTGAGAGAGACAGAAAGAGAGAGAGAGGGGAGGGGGCTACTCCGAGAATTGAAGGAGTAAATTTATCATAGTTATGGCTTTCTCAGGCATCCATTTTCCTATGGTCTGTTGACAGCCAGTAGTGTCTGCATACCAGCCCCCCTCTTCCCCCACCACCCCGTGTGATTGACAGCACTGGGCTTCAGCTTAGCAGGCCTGGTTACACACTTCAGCACTGGACACAAACACGTAGAAGAGAGTGATTTCCACTTACTCCTATAAATCGGCGATCAAACTGATTCCTCCACTTTAAGCACTTGTTCAAGATAAAGAAGCTGTTTGAAGAAAACTAATATGGCTGTTGTCCGTCTTTACATGTAAAATGTATTCCTATAGTTATGGTGTCAATGCTGTTGTAAAAGGTAATAATATCAACAGGCGCCAGGCGCTGTTGTTTAAACTCAGTGATGAGGTTAAGCAGATGTTCTGCATCAACCAGCTGGTCCTCGTGCTCTAAGTTGTTTTCTGGATCCTCTGGCTTTCTCTCACAGTCCAAAGACATTAATGGGTTTAGATTAACAGGCAATTTTAAATTGGGTGTGCATTAGCCCTGCAATAAACTGGTAAGCTGTCCAAGCCTCTTGACAGCTGGGATAGCCTCCAGTCGCCCCTGCAACCCTAAATTGGATACATGACAGAAAATGGCAACATAGTCTATGTGTCCCTTACCCAAGAAAGTTTTCAAAGGTTCATTACTCCATCTACAAGCCAAAGAGTGGAAGACCTCCCTGTACTTGGCAAAGAATAAAGGGCAACATTTAGCCAATATCTTTCTTCAAAAATGTTTTAATCACTCCTAATTTACATTTTTCTGTTTTGCAGGATATAACCTAAAGGTGAAATGGTTAACATGGCAATGCTACAGCATCTTTACTGGTGCACTGCCAGGAATTTATGCTGGCTCCTGTGCTGTGTGTACAGTAACAGAGGTTTTAATTATCATCTTGTCTCACTGTGTGTCCACATGCAAACTACTTTTAAACAGATAAAATGCAAGCATGTGAGGCCTACTGCCATAACAACAAATCTTTACTCAAGATTTTAGGTCATTAGGTTAGGTTAGAAGGATAAGAGGTTCAACTGACAAGCTCTCTTTTTAAAAAAAAAATATACCTGGAATATTTTTTCAAAAGCTACATGAAAAGTCTCAGGTTTCACAAAATTCACTGACAACAACAAATATCAACATCATGGTAGAAACAGTGGAAAACCACAGGCTCAAAAGCACTCGACAGGGTTCAGCTTCAAAGCAACTGCCGTCCATCCAATAAAGAAAGCTTAAGCCCTCAATCTGACTTCTCAAATATCACAGAAATGAAAAACCTGTTCTGTCCTGCTGGTTTGAGGGCATCAAATTCTCAGTCATAAATACATGCAAGGTGTTTGGCTTTCTACACGTTCACAAGCACATAACAAAGCTCACAGAAAGGTGCTGCAGTGCAACCTCTTTTTTTAAATAACAAATGCATCTAAAGTGAGACAAAAACTGAAACTCACTGAATGTAGAAGTTTAAGCCATTTCCACTGCTGAACCTGAATCAGTTGGTAAAATTCACGTACTTGAACTTTCACAGCAAAGCCTGTCCTCTAGCTGCACCCACTGCCCTTTGAAACAGTTCTGGTTTCTTGTAAATATAGTGTTTGTTACAATGTTGAAGGAGTAGTTGAACCTTTTAGGCCCACATTGTTAGCCTGGCTATGCACTGTGGTCACAAAACCCACCAGCATCTGTAAGGCTCACTTATTAACTGCCCACAGCCTATGAGCATAGGAGCTTTGAAGTGGGTTAAATCCTCAGTTATTTCTAAACATGTGCAATAGGATGTGATGTTGTAGAGGAATACCAGGCTCTTAGGATAGATTAGGGCTGAACGTGGCAAAAACTGTAGTCCCAGCATCAGTGGACAGTTCACAGCGGCTGAGAGAAGGCAGCTAATTGTTATAATAATTATCAAGACCACAGGGAGAGGATAGAGAAAAGAATCTGATTATACCCAAAGAGAAGAGATGGAGGGAGAGAGATTATCTGTCTGTGAGTAGACTGTCATTAACCTCATTTTCCCACCTTCGCACACTCTCCATCTTGCGCCGTCTCTTGTCCAGTGGAGTGCCAATCTATATCCCATTGTTCCCCTCATCTCTCCTGAACTGCACTAATTGAAGGCAATCGGAACATGCTTCCAGCAGACTCTTATCTCTCCTCTCCCTAACGCCGAACATGCACCCACGCACCTTCTAGGTAAATACACACACATGCGCGCAACAACCTGGAGAATATACGCAAACCTTTATATATAGCAAAGTGCTGATTTAGTGTACAAGCTCTAGACATGCATCTTCAAATATGTCCGTTTACCAAATTTAATATAAATATTAGTGTCTGGGGTCTCACAGGGGCTCATTAATATATTATCATGAAGGCACAATAAAAGTTTGGTGTGATCACAATAGTAACGACTTATGCCTGACGTCTGAGTGAGCAGAAAAACATGCTTTGAATATACAGCTGTATGATTCAGAGTCAGGCTGAGTGAAATCTAGTGAACTATGGGGAAGGGGTGACTCATGCCAAGTCACGCACAGTTCCTCTGTTACAGAGGACTGCACAACAAGTATAACCCAGTTCTCTGGCAACTTGATATCTATAAACATAACATGTGGCACGCATACCCACAAACACAACCTTTTCTTTATCATCACACCAAGTGTTTCATGGCCAAAGACATGGCAACACTACATTACATAAAAGCGGTATAACTGAGGAGAGAAAAAAAAGATGAATGTGCAATAAATAATTTTCACTTCAACTAGAGTGAAGTTGCTACAAGTTGGATGAAAACAACCTGACTTTAAAGGGGATGGTAACAGGGCATTTGTTGGCTACCTGGGTTGAGCAGTTTACTTATATGCTGTAAACATAATGCAGAGGCCCCGGTTGAAATCCACCCCAAGAACGTTTATTGTGTGTCTTTGTCGTCTCTTCACTTCACTCTTCCTATCCAATAATAAAGCTACTTTTGCCTACCCACAAGGGGTCGCCACAGCTGGTTGTGCCACGTTTGATTTGAGCTTCACGCTGGATGCCCTTCCTGACCCATCCAAAAGGGAATCCACTGTCCTATTCAAATAAAGACTAAAAAGCTGTCTGCTTTAAGAAAAAAATGGGATGGTAGGATATTAAACATTATCACAGAAAGTACTGAAAAGGTAAGAAAAGTCGTGCGTGCCTGATTTAAAAGTAAACACACACAAAAAAAACTTCAGAATCAGTTCTAATGATTAAAAAAAAACAAGGTGGATTTAGCAAGAACTCCAGTGAGGATAATATAGAAACTGAAAATGAACCAAATGTATCACCTTGATCGTCTACATATGATCCCAAAAGGTTATTTCCCAGTGAAGTCATTAAAACATATGCTTACAACTCCACGATAAAAACACACAATAGAAACACTCTCTATACTAAGCAATCTGCTGTATAGACCACAGCTAAAGAGAATATCTTATCCAGCTCTCTAAATAATGTGATTTTATTTATTATTTACAAAAGGATAATTCGCTCATAAAAATACCAAAACTCAATTAAATAAACTGTTTTCCCATCAGAGCTTTTTCCAACAGTTCTTCAAATACAGCTGCAGACACTATGTGATTTTATGAACCTCCAGTTATTGTTTATTTGGTAAATTTCCGGAGAAGCACTTGAAGGAGGGGCTCCACACATATATACAAAGGCCATAATCATGCCCAAACAATCACATATCCCAACAGATCACTTGTTAAATATATCATTTAGAGAAAGAATGATACATGGAGAGCAGAAAGAAGCAGACAAAGAAAGAGGTAGTCTGTTTGCCTTAGTGTAATTAGAGCACACGGAAACAACCAGTGTGCTGGTAAATTAACTAAATGATGAGACGCAAACACACACACACACACAGCCACACACACACACACACACACACACACAGTGGTTGTACCACTGAGGATAGATCGCCCTCTACTGACGGACCAGAAAAGGTCAGTGTCTATCCAAGCAAGTCTTTTCTAGACCCCAAAGTACAAACAGAATGAAGCTTAAGGGAAATAGACAATACAATTTAAAAAACTACTTTTAAGCGCTATCAAAAAAATCTAAAAAAAAATCTTACTCACTGAGAAGTAAATAACCTTCTCTGCTTCTCTGTACATTTTCATATGCATGAAAATGTACTTGGCATAAAATTGTGCAACTCAACTTCAAAACTCCTGAAAGCCTGGATTTTAGTTTTAGCACTTAAGGCCAAAATGTTCCCTAGTTTTCTTTAATATGCCTTCACTTATTATAGCTAAACTATAAAATAACTCTTAAAAAAGTAGTGAACCTCTAAGGGAATAGTCAGAGTTTCTGGCAACCTAACAGTGACAAATAGGATTGAATAAATTCATGACATTTCCCATGTATTCCAAAGCGATTCAATACTTTCTCCAGTAGTATATCATCACCTTGTTAAGTACCTATTTGTCATGCTTAAAGTGGCTGCGTCACTTATTTTTATTGTCAAATAGCCTGACTGTGAGACAAAGCAGAGAGCGCCAAGAGGCACAGACTGCTAACTGTTGACTGTGAGAGTAAGACTGAAACGACGGACATGTGTTCTTCCTGGACTTACTGTTGCATCCCCTCACACCTCTGCTTGTCATGATGAGGTGATAGTGTGACTGTTCTGGCACCAGAAGCTACAGAGAGCCTTGGGAATATTGTGTGGTGGTGGAACAGTTGCGTCAGGTCTCAAGAGGAAAAGCATACCGAGAAATTCAAGGGCAAGATGTGTGGGTGAGAAACAGACCTCATGTAAAGCGCTAAAACTGACACATGGTCCTTTAGCATTAGGACATACTATAAGCGTGTGTGTGTGTGTGTGTGTGTGTGTGTGTGTGTAAATGTGTGTGTGTGTGTGTGTGTGTGTGTGTGTGTGTGTGTGTGTGTGTTTCTGCCCTACTGGGGATAGTGCCAGAACTGGTAAAGATCCAACAGTAGTGCCCCGGTGACTGTGTGTGTGTGTAAGTGTGTGTGCAGACATGCATGTGTCATGTTTGAGCCCGTTCGCGTGTGCACATCGGTATGAGGCGTCATCGCAGGTTCTCTGCTAGTCTGAGAAAATCACACATCGTGCTCGCTTCCAACCCCCTGGCAGGGACAAGACCTGCTGACAGCACCTCATTGTTATTTCTTCATGTTTGTCAAACGTGGCATCTCGATGCACACGCACAAATACACACAGATGTTGTCAGCAGTTCCCATCTTTTCAGACACCTCTCACTCCCGAGTGAGACGGAGTTTGTCAACTCGTTGCAGACGACCCCCCTGGAAACCGCACACTCTGTTTCACAGTCCCATCTCAAAACCATCAATTTCCTTTCCAATTAATTTCCTAAAACGGCTCTTTACTCCACTGAACTTTTTTTTTTGTTATTTGTTTGAGAGTAAGGGTTTTCTACCAGCATTCGCAAAATCTCAAAATCAACAGCCTTAAAATAAGTAGTGTTTTGGATCACAGCTGGAGCTCTTTTAGCACAAAAGCTTCACAGGTACATGCACCTCAACACATACGCAAACTCAAGGAGCGAAGGTGTACCGTCAGTCCACCTGCATTCACACAGACCTCCTGTTCCTCCCGCCTGCAGCGAGCTGGCCCACTGCTTGTGTCTCCGTCTGCAAGCAGCCCCCTTTTCCAGCTCAGCAGCTGAGAAAGTGCCAATCCCACAGTTTAAAGGCCCCACTGGCCCTGCCAGCATGATAGATAGTTTAGAAATGAGGACGCGTGTTTAAAAGAGAGAAGAAGAGGGGGAAGAGAGGGAGGGAGAGGGAAAAAAAGGCACGCAGCAGCAGCTGTCAGCCAACACAGAACCCAAGCTTCCATGACCAGGCTCTTAACAGAGAGAGAAAAAAATAAAACTAAGGGTCTTCAGAGAGGTGAGGTCTAAGCTCAGAGCTAGAAAAGAGGAGAGAACTCAAACAGATCAGAAAATTAAGACATGTAAATACAAACTACTAAACAAATGAAAAAGATTAGGTTAGTGAGCACATAAAAGAGATTGGAGCACTTAAAGTTCTCTAGAACCAGCACATCTGCATGCATCCAGCAGCACGACTGGTACGCTTTAAAATAGACTGAACTACAGCAGCAGTTCACCCAGCACCCATTTAGGAAGATTCAATTGTGTCACTTTCAACTGACCTGTTATCAGAACAGAATTTTACTGATAACGTTAAAGTTTTTATGACATAAAAGTGTTTACATGACAGCTCTGTACTGTACTGAACTCAGATTGAAATCAGCACTTGGCATGATTAATTTAACATCTGCAGTGTGTGGATATTGGTTGGTTGTTTGAGATGTCAGCTCGGCCTGGGTAATCTTGACAGACTGTCAGTTTGACTCCTAATGTTCACAGCTCTGGTACCTTCAACCCCTCCCAGCAGCTATCATGCAAACACATGCACAGATTCAACAGGTGGAACCTATGTTTTTTCATGGTTCATCCATGCCGGTTGACACAGTAATGCAGTACTGTAATACATAAATATGTAACTGCTAATTATCAATACTGATTAATGTTTAAATGCGTGAAATTGTAAAAAGATGATGTCTTTAAATCTCTTGTTTTGCCTGTCCTCCAAAGTCCAAAATGCAACAATAATCATATTTATATGTGACAAATGATGCTATTTGATCATAATGTCCATTTCTTTTAAAAATTAATTACCTAAATATTACCCAAGTAAATTAACTGATTATTTATCAAAATATGCTTTTCCTCAATCGACTGAGTCAGCTGCAATATATACAAACGTTTTCCATGTTATAACTCCCTGTGCATCCTGAGTGCTCCTTTGTCTTGGTGATCACTGCAAATGTAGTAAAATGCAGTCAATTTTGGCTCCATTTGCAGATATGTGTATGAGCCGTCTTTTTCCCCATTGCTCTAAGAGTGCCCTGCCTAACACTTATTAAACAGATCATAAGAACATCTCCATTCATCATTGCCACCTCGTTTATGCATCAATGCCTGTGTGTGTGGGTGCATAGATATGCATGTGTGTGTGTGTATATGTGTGTTTGTGTGTGTGTGTGTGCGCGCGCGCGCGCACGCAGCCCCGAGAGGCTTGCTGTCGGTTCAGAAGAGGGGGTGATGTAGGAAGATTAATATTGGTGTGACGGCAGAACCATGCCAGGGAGGAAGGGTCACTCATTACCCATCTGACCAGCCATCTCTAACCTAAACACATAAAGCGCACGCACAAAGACACAAACTGCAAGACAGCAGCCTCAATAAGAGGCTTCTGTAAACTCTTCCCCGTCTTAATTCACCACTCCCTTTCCCTGAATTTGTTAACTTTGTCCACACTCCCCCTCATCCTCCTTTTCCTGTTTGTCTTTCTTTTGCCTCTCAGATTTTATCAGGCCCGATTAAATATATCGCATTAATCTAGTGGCTACGGGAAATGCCCAGTGTATAAAATGAATTGACTGTCTCAGACCCGTCTTTATGGTCAGAGTGTGGAGGATGTATGGACAGAGAGAAGATGGGATGTGGTGGAGACAGGAGAGGGGTCAAATACTGCAATTACCACCCAATTGATTTCCATTGGTGTGACGGAGAGAATAAGTGTTACTCCGTCAATGCTCACTCAACCTAGCAGTGAATCCTCCACTGAGAGAAAGAGAGAATCCTTTCAGTCCATTCATTCATTCTGTCATTAATTAGTACGCTCATTTAATTTTGTGCAAATGTTTATTCACTCATTGAAGCAGTTGATGATCTAATTTAAACTGTAATAACTTTAAAAATGGTCATATTTCTTCTTTAGCAATATTCAAAATCACCTCTCGATTCAGCCTAAAACCACAGACAGAAAATAATATCTATCCTAACATATAATTTAGTGTTATTTGTTAAATCCATAAATGGGTTTAGATAATAATGCTTATACTCTGTTCAGTGCACTAGTAAGAAAATTACACTTGCATTGGAAACGGGGTAAAATGATCTCACCCCATTATCAGTGGCAAAACGCAATTTGGGACAGAGGGGGGAAAAAGGAGGCGTAGAAGTGGATGGCTCCTGTGCCATCAAGTGAGGATCATCCTGTTTCTGAGGTTTTACAGAAGGTGCTTATATACAGACTCATATGAAGTGAGTATATGTGTGAGCGGCTCCTATCCCGTTGCCTGTTAAAAAAAGAAACTCAGAAACACACACGAGTCCTCCTTTCTTGGTTCATCTATTCCCCTATCCCATATCTCTTTTTCTCTCCTCTCTGTCGTTTCTCATTTTGTCTTTTCATTCTCTCCTCTGTCTCCCTCGCTTCTCTTCTCCCTCCCCCCCCCCCCCACACAC
>VURO01020894.1:0-19300 GCA_015108175.1 Pelvicachromis taeniatus
GCTGAATTTATGTATTACTTAAATATCAAGTAAAGAATGCACAGTCCCAATTAGAAATAAAGAAAGAAAGCCTGACATTATGGAAGTAAAACACGTTGAGCACAGTTGCATCTCGGGCCAAAAGAATCATCTGAACTGAAAAGAAAATATTACGCGTTTCTGAACCGAACCATCGTGCGCTGTGCTTTTTGTTCAAATCTTCTCCGCCTTAGTTCTAGTCATGGAAATGTTGAAGCCACTGTGAGGTTGAAAACGTTAAGTCTATCATTTTATTATTATTATTATTATTATTTAACTCGACCTGCATACACACTCACACAACACACTTGCAGGACTGTCTGCATACCTGAGAGGAGGTTGGTGTCTTTTACACTGGTGTTGTTTAGGTAATCGTCTTTGCAAACGAATTTGTTCTCGTCTATGATGTAGAGCTCCTCGCCGGTGGAGAGCTGCTTGTTGCACATCATGCAGGTGAAGCAGTTAAGGTGAAACACTTTGCTCCGCGCCCTCCGGACCAGGTCGTTAGGAGAGATGCCCTGCGAGCAACCGCCACACTTGGTGCCGAACCGCCTGCGGGGGATGGAAGTGGTTACTCCTGCTATCAAGGATGTTCTGAATTTTTTTTTAATTTATTGTTTATTAATGTATTTCCTTTAAAGAGATAAGAATCCAAACATTTAGCAAGGAAAAAACACCAGAGTGGGGGGGCCGGCTTATATAACGGACACATAAACATTCAAAATGAACATGTGTCTTAAAAATACAAATCATCCATATCTATCTCGCTCCTTCTCATAAATATCATTGTATGATATGCGTATTTTATTATTAATCCACCCTATTAAATATCAACGTAATTTAAGGAATGAAATCGAGCCATAAATATTGTTAAATGTGACATTTTAATTTCAACATTATTTTAACAGATTAAAATAATGAAGATTCATAGAGAGATTGTTTTTTTTATTTCTATACCACATGCTATGATGATGCTAATGATAATAATAATACAATTACTACTAATTATAATAACAATAATGAATACTATAATTTTGCTTTTAATACTTTTTGTCAAATAAAACGCTGACCACTTGCTTTGCCTCTTTAAAAAAAAAAATGAAGCAAAGAAACAAAAAAAACTAGCAAACATGAACCCCACTCTCCACTATCCTTTGAACAAAATTTTTATTTTGACCTCTGTTTTACATTTTACACCTTTTTTTGTGTTCCTTTGCAAACACGTATTTTAAACGTCGAGCTTCAGTAAATAAACCAGTTTGAGGTGTCTTTAAAAACTAGGTTGGTTTTTGGCTCATAAATTATCACCCTGCCATCGACTTCACTGTTAAACAATGTTTGCTGAGTGGCGTGCAGTGCTTGTTGACTGCACGTCTGTGATTGCATCGTCTGCGGACCTGATCTTTTCAACTAGTTTACTATTCAAATCCACTTATCACGTCCTCCTCAGCCAGACTGAGCAAACACACCGGGCAGCGGCTTCTCTAGCGCCGGTTTGATGCTCTAAGCTCCCACGACTACCAACAAGCTGTAAAAAAAAACCCAAAAAAGAAAACCTCCAAGTGTGATTTCCTCGATTTCCTAACAAACCCTCCCCCTGCTGAGAGTGAGCGCACACGCGTTTAATGTTGCTGCTCCTCTTTTGTTGCTGTTTTTGCATAAGAATCTAAGTTAACAAGCTTTCAATTACTTACTGCTAATCAAAGGACGGGACGGCTGGTTTTATTCGTTTATTTTAGAGAATTCAGAAGGGCTTTCTCTTTGTTACCTAACCAGATGTTCTGTCATTTTTGTTTGTGTTTGTCTTTTAGGTTTTCTTGACTTATAATTGAGCAGATTTTAACTGTAAAGGCAGTCTGAGTTATGAAGAAATATTTTGCCTTTTTTTTTTGTGAAGACCTACAATTAATAGACCTTTTTTTGGAACAGTAGATGTGGACGATACATCGAAGGTGCAACTTAATCTAATGTTTCTAGGGTTTCTTATGTAGTTTTTCGTCACTTTGTGCTATAAATACTTTTGGTCCTCCTTTTGATAATATATAAATATCTTGATATAATTTCCTTCATGGTTTGTGCCTGTTTACCTGCTGCTTCTTATTCGTTTTCAGAAGAAAAGTAAAAGAGCAAAGGAGTAAAAAACATTACTTTTGAAAGGGTTTCTGCCATCTTCATCGAGCTTACCTAAAGAAATCGTTTTTGCAGTATAGTCTCCCTTCTCGAGAAAAACATTTCTCTGTCAAATTGCATTTGCACTCGCAGCATTGCACGCACTTGACGTGCCAGGCTCTGTCCAGCACGTTGAGCAGAAAGCGGTCCAGAATAGGCCTCTCGCAGCCGGCGCAATGGACCATGGCTTTGGCTGGGCAACAACCCCCCACAAACGAATCAAACACACAAACAAAATCAACAGCACAGGCCGAGCATTGACCGAGTATCTGCTCTCTCCCTCCCCGATTCGCCTGGAGCTCCTGGGTCAAACGTTCGCAAGAGAAGCCAGTCGATCAGGTGTCACCACAGATTTCTCCCTGCATGCGTAAAAAGACTCAGCGTCCCAACAAGCAAAGAACCAGGAAGGGCTGGCGATCGCGTCCTCACAGGAGGAAAAGTCAAAAGATTGAAAAAATAAATCAGTCCTTTTATGGATCCGTGGCAAAATTCAACCAAGATGTTCAGCACATGAAGCTGCCGATCGGCTCAGGCGAGAAGAACGGAGCCGGTTTGGTTGTCCCGGTGACGCATCGGCCAAGGAGAAGAGCGTCGTGAAGAGCCAGTGCTGACAGAGGCTTCTAATAAAACGATTTTATGGCAGAGCTGTCACACAAGAAGACACGCACGCCTACAAATAATTCAGAGTACTTTAACATGGCATCTTATCCACTGTTCAAAACCCGGCGAGAAACAAATTCACACAGCCAGAAGATGGAAAAAAAAAAGAATGTTTCCCTTCCTCTCTGTTCGATGATCCTGAATGTTTGGTTTGTGATCGGATGCTGGGTCTCGCCGGTGGCTCCGGTTGTAATCAGTGTGCTGGGATGCCCCTCGGTCTCCAGTACCGTGCGTACGCAAGGATGCGCTGGATCTCCAGTACACTGTCTTGATCCTAAAGCTCCAACCCAGCCTTATTTCCAGCCTCCTGACGTCAGGCCGCAGCCGGACCAATCAGCGCTGTGCCATGGAAGCAACCATCAAGCCGCCCCATCATAACCCAGCGAGGACTCTGCCTGCTATTTATGCCACACACTCAAGATAGCAATTGTCAAGAATTTCCCTGCAAACTGTCATATGTTAGTGAATGTGTTTGGAGGAAGGAGCCGCTGCGGAGGCGAGCAGCGCGGAGGGAGACACAACGTTTCCGCTGCTGAGCAAAGTCTCTTCTGGCCACGAGGAGACACATGAGGGACGAATCTGAGCAGGTAGAGACTATATAGTGGTGTCTTCTGAATAAAGAGGCTGGTGGGGTATATTGCATGGCAGTGGTTCCCTTGTTCATTGTTGTAAAGTTGTTTTGCGCCATGATATATGATTGTTTTATTATTTAATAACTGGAGGCTTCTACATTTTAAAATAGAAAAAAAAATACCTGTATGTTAAAATCTTAGCTGCCAGCCTTGCAGTTGAACGCACCATGCATTAGGTAAATGTTTGATTACGCAGCGGGAAGCCGCACACTGCTGAGATCTTATTAAGCGATGACTGGGTTCAGGAGATGTGACGCTCTTCTGTCCTTAGCAGCAGCACATACACACCAACAGCTTTCTCTTTGGTGTGACTGAGAGGAAGCGTGGAAGTGAAAGACGGAGAGGCTCTAAAGTTGACAGCTTGCTCTCTTTGCCAGTCGGGAGCTCGCGACCCAGACATCTCGGACGATTCATTAGGGACGTCCAATCCACTTTAAGTTCACCTTTAGTAAATAACACCACGAGCCTAAAAGCCGGCTGGATTATTAGCCGTCTTTTATGTGTTGTTGATTATTTACATGCTTGGAGGATTTAACACTTTTTTCTTGCTCAATTAAATTAGCCTGTCTAGTTTAGGGAGGAGGGGGGCATGCTCGTTGAATTAATGGATTTCGTCCCTCTATCTAGCCAAGATTTGCATTTGAAAGTAGTATTGAGTAATTAATCAGAGACTGTTGTGTGACAAAACCTGACAATAATTTTATAAATTCATTTGCAGGAAGAAAATGATACATTTGTCGTCGCTGTAAAAACAAAATTGTCTTAAAGTGCGCACTTTAAAGAAGAGCAGATGACCCGGGAATACCCATTCATTCTGTAGCAATAGCCCGCCAGCACCTTTTACATATGGGCTGCTTCTCATGTAAAACACCCGCTCATTCACGTCCAGCTGCCTCCCTCCCGGCGTCTGGGGAGCGCCCCTTCAACAGGACATGTGTTACTGGCTTGAAGAAAGAGATAAGGCTTGGAAATACGCGCGCGCACACAGCACCGTTTTTCCCCACTCGTCTTCCCTTTTTCCCCCCTTTCCTTTTCCTTTGTTTCGTTTCACCCGTTTCCACACTTGCCTCCTTATTGCGAAGCATCTTTCATGTTCTGTTTCCATCAGGGAGGACAGGGAGAGGCGGATAGGTCAATACGCTCCCTGACAACTGAGCGCTCCCTTTTCCAAAATCAACAACGGAAGTATTGCGTGTCTTTTTTGGATTATAAAACTGAATTCATTCTTCTTCTTCTTTTTTTCCACCAAAAACGTACTGCAGAATCCAACAATAACCAAAGAAATCTCGCAGTCCCTGCACGAGCTATCACGACACAAACTTGTACCGTGTAAACAACAAAAGTTGTTATTTCCATGTGTTGAAGATGCTTTGATAGCCTGTCAGTAGGGATAATCTCTGCCTGATTTAGAATAAGCCAGAGAGAGAGAGAGAGAGAAGGAGAGAGAGAAAGAGGCAGCTCATCTCATGGAGGCAGATTAATCCACGAATAGAAGGAAATCAAAACATAGGCTATAGGCTTAAAATATCTCAACTTCCCTCCGGGCAAAGACACTATTAAATGCAAAAATGGTTTTAACCTTACCACTGTAATCCTGTACTAGCAATAGATTTTTATTCTCACCCATATTTTCATTCTGATACAGGCACAAGTTGTAAATTGGAATTTGTGGCACAGCCACTGCGCTCAAATCGAAGAAAACAAAACTTCTTCTTCCCCTTTTGACCCTTTTTCTCAGAAGGATTTGCTGACAGCAGACCTGTTGTCAGAGTGAAAATCACATACACAAAATGAATCAGTAATTTAACTTTTATTGTTTCCCGCTAAGAAGACTTTTATTTTGCTCACCTTAAATAATTTTCTTCCTCCAAAGTGTAATTCTGATCACTACAGGCCATGCTAGCACTGCTAAGAAAGGGGATGTTCTTGTATCAGGGCCATAAGTGCTGTAAAGCAGCCCAGGAGATTTGGGGTTTATGAAGTGCGGACAAGTGAACTGGTACACTGCGAGATAATTAATCTGAGGTAATGAATGAGGCTGTGAAGATGCATGCAATCATTAATTCTAATCATGACACGTTTATTTGTCTCCCCTCTCTCCTCCAGGCTCAGTTTAGAGACACAATGTCACCACAACAATGTATGAGGGGCACGGCTAGAGGAAGGACTTTGGAAAAAAAGGATAAATGCAGAAGCTCGAGCAGGTGATTAGATGGATTGTGGGAAAGGGGTAAAATATAAGACAGAGGCACCGGAAGATTCCCAAGTAGCCATGGCTGAGAAAGCCTGGTTATGCTTCCTTACAGCCGGGGGCCGGCAGGCTGCCGAGAAGGGGGCAGATTGACGGTGGACTCCGTTAATACCTAGAGAAATGTCACCCCCGACTGGAGCTTTGATCAACTGAGTGTACCGGGGAGGAGCAGGGAGGACGGTTCGATGCAGTTCGCTGCTCTTTTCTTCTGTTTGCTGGCTCTCTGCAGTATTATTATTATTATTATTATTATTATTATTATTATTATTATTATTATTATTTGCGATCAAGCCTGACATGCACAATTTATAATTAGATGGACTGATATCGTATGAATGCGTTTATTTTATAATAAAAAACTTAATTCCCGTTGAAACTGTCTCTCTTAAGATCATTTGTATAGTTTTTTCATCTTTGGAAAATTCCACGTGGAAAAAAGATTTAAAGTGCAGCGGGGATTGGACGTCCACGAGAAATAACACTTTTTTGCCACGTAGACACAACAATGTCTATCAATTAAATGTAATGATACAGTCCAACTGAAATTTTTGTTTTTATTGAAATAATAAAATGTGTTTCTGCTATAAAAACAGACAAGGAAACACAATCCAAAATTCACCAGACTTTATCAAAACAAGATAATGTATTTACTTACAAGCCCACAAAAGCAGTTTTTAACAGTGTTCAAAACGCGCGAGAGCCGTTTATTGGTTACGCAAATTGTTTGAGCGCCCACAAGTTTAACGTCCAGGAACCGAGTCTGTATGGGAGAAGAGGATTGGGGTAGGGGAGGGACACTGTCCTTGTCCTGCCCAGTCTGTCAGTCATTCTTCTGGCATTATCACACACTGCCAGGACCAACAATCCATCCATCCATCCATCCATCCATCCATCCATCCATCCATCCATCCATCCATCCATCCATCCATTCACGCAAACCACCACGCGCTGGTCATACAGCAGTTAAGGCCCAATGGCTAACATGAATGAAGAAGCCATGTACCCCTGCCCCCGCCCTCCCCCACCCCGAAACATATGCCGAGGTTGACTCGATGTGGATTATTGAGATTGAGCCAATAGCGCAACTCTAAGCAAACATTTTTCCAGACTTCTAAACTCCGGCCCGGGCATGTGCTGAGAGAAATCCAATGGGATTTATAGATCATCTCCCTACAGCTGTCCCTTCTCATCCCCGAACCCCACCCTCACCTCCCCACACACGCGCGCACGCACACACGCGCGCGCGCTAATATTCTGAGGCTCATGATTCCCAGTGCGATTCCACATCCAAAGCCATCTACATCTCCTGTTGTTGTGTGTTATCTTTGGAGTCAGTGAACTGGGTCTTGAGAGTCCAGAACAGTAATGCTGTCTGGATCTCAGGTCAGTTAGAAACAAGGCCGCCACCAGAGTCCGGCTGGCTCCTCTAGGGGGCGAATTTAATCCGGGTAAAAAGAGGGTTTACCGTACTGCAGTTATTATTTATATAATTCCAATTTATCATTGTCAGAATATAACATCCATCATCTCCACACCAGCATTGCATGTATTATAGTGCAACTGGTTAATTTGCAAATGTTATTTTTTCGTTATTTATTTTTTTGCTATTTGTAATTTCCGTTTGACAGACAACAATCCTGCATAAATAGAAAACGAATTAAAGATTAGCGTATTGATTTTTATCTCATTGTAGTTAGGCAAGATAATAACTAATGTATATGAGAAATACATAAACGTTCGGAATATTAATTTTCTTCAGAACTGTAATGTTTCTATGCCTCGAGTCATATGTGATCGAATTTTAAAGCACACATGAAAAATAACAGACATGTAATTGTAGAGAAACGGTCTGGAGAAAAAAAAAGAAAAGAAAATAATGACTAGTATTCCTTCTCATGTTAATAGTCCCGACTCTGTAAACCAGGTGGTATTAACTTCACCTTCACAGCCAATTACATAATAATAATAATAATAATAATAATAATAATAATAATAATAATAATAATAATAATAATAATAGCATACAACAGTGTTTTTTCTGAGATGAAAATTCTGCAGTCAGACTCAGTGAGAAATGGTTCTACATGAAGCCACTGGGAAGCAGGCTCTAAAGCAGTTCCACTAGTTTAGATTAATGGTACTCTGCGCTTATTCTGCAGTCGAGGTGAAAGGGCTGGGATCACTAATGATTATAATATAATGTGTGGCGATAACCACTCCCTTTGAGATATTATCGCCCGCTGGCCAATGCTCAGGGGACGAGCTGCATGGCTGCAGAGCGCCAGATAGCTGCTGCCGCTGTTGCAGCCACGGCAGCAGATTTCTGCGCTCTGAAATACAAAAAAAAAAAAAAAAAAATGCCCGTAAGCATGGAGTGAGGGAGTACCGGATGCTGCTGATAAATCTACATTAAATTATAAAGCATCGCAGAGAGGTTTTCACTTTTTACATGTTGAAATTAAGGCTTTCTTTCTCTTTCTTTCACGACTAAAGCGCATGTTTTGCCTTTAAAACCCACCTTACAGCTTTACAGATGTAAATAATAAAAACTTAGTTTTAATACCAAGCATTTCAACCATTACTAGTACAAAAGAATGCTCGTTTAATGTCTAATGTTTTTTTTTTTACTTAAGCAGGAATACTTTATTATAGAAAGTAATTTTGGGGGTAGCAGGTTTATCCCCGAATCATCAAAGCAACAACAACAAAACAACAAATGGGATGAATGAGTCTTGAGTGATTTGATTTTTAAAATGATGCATTTTTCTTTAACGACCGAACTCTTTTTCTTTTTCCTTTCTCAGTTGCTGTAAGTGACAACGGGCTCCCATGATTTATGCCCTTTGGTGCATAACGTAATTTAAACTTTGACAGATCAGAAAAAAAAACGTAGAATTGTCTTCGAGATGGAATTCTTGGAAAAATCTTAGGACTAAACTAAAATTTCGCTCATTTAAAAGCATATGCGATTGCGGTCTTGCTACTTTTGCGTAGCTTGTATGTCGGTGATGACATAGAACTTAAAATTCCGTGGTCTCCTTTATTATAGTAATTATTTTTTCAGGGAAAAACCTATAGTTTGTATCCACAGGCCCGAATAAAAGGTGCAAATGCAGGCGAAAATGTAGGAAAATCCCTGCTGTTTTCCACCAAATCTTCTTCATCGAAAAAGCCATACACACCAATATTGAGGAATAACAGCTGGACATATATGTACCTTTAAATTTACCCCTCGGTGAAAAAGAAACTCAAATCAAACAAGAATCAAGAGGCCACTGATTATTCTTTAATATGGAGGCGTACACATTTCCAAATCCGATGGGACTTTAAATCCCTGCATAATTATCGACATTCATTGATCAATAACAAACAGCTCAGCCCTCAACAACGTCTATGTAATAAAAAAAAGGAGTGTTCGAGAGGGACGAGGAGGAGAAGGAGGAATAAGAAGTGCAGTGAGTGATGCTTCTGTGTTGGACTCACGGCGGTCAGTCACGCGCTATCCATTTTCATTGGCGCTTTTGTGTACGCCAAAACCAGAGGCGCGCATAAGGTAAAGCCCGCTTCAAAGCCGCGGCTTTATTTTTATATCCAATAGATCAGCAGGCAGACAAAGCTTTATTTTCGCCAGGAGAGAGATATTTTACCTCCGCCTTACGGTTTTATGTTGGAGAGGTGTCAGCCGTTGGAAATGGATGGCTAATGCATAGGCAAAGCGCCGTTCGGCTCGGCATGCTACATGTCAGAAGGGGGGCTGCAGGGAAGGGCAGCAGGGATTTAGGGCCCCTGGGGGCCCAGCACGGGGGACTAAGCACAGAGGTGGTAGTAGCATCTGCCATCCACTTATGCTGCAGTTCCTAACATAGCTCAACACAGAAGCAGAAGTTAAAGACACACTTATAAACGACTTACTCCAGAAGTGCACCGTCGTGATAAAAACAGAAAGCACAAAGTATTTAAGTGCAAAAATAAACCAATAAATGAGACACACTTCTCAGAATGCAAATGTACAGATTTATGTTAAATAAATCTTCACATTAAATATTAAATCTATATGCATTTATTTGAAAGTCATTGCAATTATGAATTCAAATGAAATGAATCTGGTCAGACAACATACACCCAGGGTCTATTTTGAATTTTTCTCTTCCATCAAAACTCACGTTGATATCGTTGAATCCCAGATCAGCAGACAGACATGTTTCTCTCAGGTTTTTGCATGAGTTTACTGGGGAGGGTCTTTCCTTAGCAATCCAGGACTGGTGCTTGTATTCCTGGGGGCAAAGCCTTCCTCTCACACCCTCCTCAGAACTCTACAATCAGAGCTCACACGAGTCAGTAAAATTAGTGGCATGAGAAATGTGGTGTGAATTCTTGGACTTACAATCCAAAGCTGGTCCAAGACCTTATGTTGCTCTAAGCAAACATCCCCACAGATACCCACTAATCTATTCAGACTAAAGCATTTTTTTCCCTCTATAGTATTGTGAGTAATGCACATTTTAAATGCATTTGTTAATTTAATTTTTCTTCAAATTACTTTAATGACTCACACTGAAGAGGACATTAAATGCACTAAATTAAATGTATATGACCAAAGACTACATAATTTATTTAACTGCAAGCACAAATAATGCAAAGAAGCCATGATTTATTGAAACAAACATTTATTTTATGAGAATTTATTGTATGATGTTGCTATATATTTTGAGTGTTTTTTTTTGTTTCTATGAGAAATTTCTATAGATGAAAGAAAAACTCAAAAAATTAAAATGCTTTTAAATTACAAAAAATAAATTCAAACACATAAATTCATTATAAAGTTTTTTTTTGTGTGTTATTTGTGGCTTATAAACTTATAACTAATAATCATGAGTTAGTCTTCCTTTTTTTGACTCACATGTCAGTCGAAGATGACATCCTCCACACAGCAGAGAGAAAGTACAAAATAAAAAGACAAATGCAGTTTTAGGATGCAGTTTCCAGATCATAACAGTATATTTTAACTTAGTTACATCAAAAATCAATTATTCATTAAAAGGTCTATTCAATACTGTTGCGTTTGTGAGTTAAACATGTCACTTGTTCAATAGTATTGCTGTGGGGGAAAGTCAAAGCATCCTGTGATAGATCAAATATTATTTCATGGAACATTCTGCAACAAAAAACAACATTTCTGTTTATTTTCTGAATGCATATAGTTAAATTATAATACAAGAACCCCCCTCCAAAAAAACAAACAAAAAACAAACACAAAACAAAAAAACAGCATAAACAAAATCCAAAAGAAACGCATACAGGACTTTAGCTAGGTGTTAAAATCATATGCACTGTGCAGTCCCTGCCATGAATGCAGAATTCCAGCTATATGCTGCAAAGAGTTAACGAGATTTACAATGCTGCTCAAAACACAGAGCTTCCCTGTCATATTTTGCCCTCATGCTAAATAGAAATCTTAAGAAGTAATTGGAATTTACTGCATACCTGAATAACTGCATATAAATAAGCACACATTTCATGGGGGGGGGGGGGGGGGGGGGGGGGGGGGGGGTGTGGTGGGGGGGGGGGGGGGGGGTCACTGACAGCACATCCTGTTTACAGCAAAATGAATGAGAAATGGGAAAATTTTGCAATAGCTGAAGAGCATGTGGCAAAAAATAGTACTTCCCTGTCCTCAAATATTCACAGCTTATGCTCACTAAGTGGTAGTAGCAGCACAAAAGTAGGCATTTGTAGCAAGGCCAGACTGGAACAGAAATGACCAAGAAAGTGCTATAGAGTATAACTCTATGATGACTGCACCACTGACTGGTAGACACTTCAGGACTTTTTTTTTCTTTCTTCTAAACTACAATTTCATGGGGTCGTGTGTCTGCTTGAGGGTTAAGATTAATTGTACGTGAATGTCTTTTAGGAGGAACGCTTCAGGAGTAGAACAAGGGGATTTCCAGTCTTATAGGCCAATGAGCAGCATCCTCTTCACTGTGATGTTGTTTTAGGAATGTGTAACAGAAACTCTTGAACAGGAAGTGACATGGGTACATAACAGACAGCAGGTTTCTGGGTAATGTAGGCTCAGCCTACAGCACAACAGGAGTACATGCTGCTCCTACTACATGGACTGGATTCTCTCTCTCCTGTGTCAGAAATTTAAAACCAATTTGTATTAGTAAAAAAACAGGGGCAAGTCATTGTCAATATATGCCAGCATGCCAGTATGATTCTCAGACAGTCGTCTGTGCATATTAAGAGGAACACATCGCCCCCAGTCACGACGCAGCAATACTAGTGCTTGCAGTGTAAGAGAGAGGGAGCGAGAGATAGAGGTTAGGGAGGGAAGAAGGGGTGTTTGTTTGTGTCAGGAATATGAATGTTTGTCTGCATCATATGCTAAATCTTTCTCTGCGTTTGTGTGTGGAACGAAGCAAGGTCAGGGTGCTGACTCACTGTCCAGGTCGTGATACAGCAGACACTGCAGTCTTAGTCATTAGACAGCTTTTTGCTGAAATAAAATGGCAAGAGAGTCCAACACAGAAAGTTAAACTTCCACATACACAAAGCTTTGTGCTAATAGGATTGCATTCTGTTGTGTTCTCATTGTCTGGAAGACCCTGTACTTTCTAACTCAGTATGCGAGCAATACGTAAATAACTGCTGGGTTTGTGTATAGTTTCTACTTAGATGAGTACTGATGTGTCCGTCTTGCTGTTACTAATTCAGTCCTGTTTGTATATTCCATAATTCAGGTTGTATTTTTGGTAATCTCGTAATTGATCATTTTAGTTTAATTTTATTCCCTCAGTTCAGGTCTATAGCAGCTGTTAAGTATGTGGTTCCAATATGGTAAAATCTTGCAATCAAAAACAACTTGATGTTAATTAATTCTGAAAAACTCTGCTTGCATACAAAGATTTTCCTTTAATAAAAAGCAGGTTGGTTGAATATTTTGGTTGTTGTTTTATTTGGTCTGATTGCTGATAGCTCAGGCTTGGTTCAGATATAAAAGAGCTTTATAAAGACTGTTTTTTGTACGTTTGTTGTACGCTATACATTTGTGTATGTTATAACTGTTGATATGTATGGCTACTGGATACATAAAACAGACAGGTTTGTCTTTTAACCAGATTAGGTAAAAGCTAACTATGATAAGAAATGTCTGATTGTATTATTTTATGCTACTTTTCTGCTTATAGACTAGAAATGATTGATAAAAAGAAAGCGTTTCTCCTTCAAAGTATCAGTGACGGTCATGACTTCTTGCTCATGGACTTCAAAGGCACTGTGTATACCTGTGAGTTTGTTTGACAAGTTGAATAATTGGTCACAGATTATGGACTCATATACACTTACTTCTGTAGCTCACATCTGTATATATATGGCCAACTGCACCAACTTCAGTCATTTCTTCACTTTGGTTACTTTTTAACCTGTACTGTAACTATATCAAAGCTTCAGGATGTATCCTTACTTTCCTTATTCCTTTTCTACTTCAAACAATGAGATCAACTTGAAATGTTTTATAAACATTCAGTAAAAGATTCATAAGACATGAAAGAAATGCATAAGAGATTGCATACAGTAGTAAAATAAAGCAGTAAAATGCATAAATGTAATGAAATCAAAAAGTTAAAGCAAAGTTAACATTAATTATCTTTGTAATCTTGCAACCCAGAGATAAGCATCAAGAGCTTTACCGCTACAAAAACAGTGCAGCATGTCCTTAGATGACCGGGCCTTTGTATTCTTACTAGCTCACTACAACAATGATGATTTCCTTCCTCCTTTCATTGAATCAGAGTGGGGAGTGCATTTGGCTGCATTATGTCTTCATCAATGGAAGTAAAAAAAAAAACAGTGGATAAATCCCGTAAGCTGCCACACAATGCGTCATGAAAGGAACAGATGGAGAAGTAAACCAAAATCATTATGGAATTAACAAAACTATAAGATTTAAAAATATCTAAAAAAAAAAAACTATTAATCTTGAAAATAGGTGCAAGTGTAAGTGGAAGGACACTGCATTGCGTTGATAACCTGTGGTTAACAATCGGCATTTAAAGTCACTACAGATGTGTTTTATTTCACCTTTAATATCTAAATATGAAGTATACCCCTTTTCGTTCCTGCCAAAGCTGTGACTTTACTTTCTGACAACCCATACGAGGCCACAGAGGTCACACAGTAGTTGTGGATAATGTTACCTCCATCAGTATCAGCCCACACGGCAGTCAGCACAACAGATGGCCAGGAGGGAGGAGAAACTGAAGGAGAGAGAGGACAGGGTGAAAAGCATCATCTTTTCCTCGACACTTTGTCCCATATGAAGTGCTCTTCTGTAAAGCTACGAATCTCTAAACTAAAGTAGAGTTAGGCTTCTTGCAGACTTGTTTGATCACTCTTTATCCCAAGGGATAAAGAAGAGTTAGAGTTTTTCAAACAACTTGGATTTATTTTTACATGAAACTTAAAGAATATAGGAGCATTTAGAAAAATGTTTAAAGAAAATGCTATGAAAACTAAGTGTTTAAGTCAGAAGGGACACACAATATACTGCAAATATGAGCTGCAGTTATTACTAATAAAACAATATGTTTCCTTTAAATTTCACTCAGCTTCATTTAAAAGTATAAATCTTGTATTTCTGCTAGGAATTAAAGATGTAAAAGGGGATCAGTCTGGTTCAGTTCAAATACCTCTTTGCATATCACTTATATTCCCATAAGCTTTAAGAAACTAGAAATTATACTACAAATACACATCCATGTTTTCTCAAATGCAGTCATCTTAATAATATATGAGTCATCACCACAGGAAGGAACACTTCTCTTTGTTCTTCCTCTCTCAGTTCAATAATTTTGTAGTGGAAATTATTGATTTCTTTGACTGCATAATGGAGGGAAAAATCAAGAGGTCAAACGAGGCTACAGGCTCGGACGTATGGTCTCGATTATATTATAAAAGGAATTAAATTACATTGCAGCATCCTACACATTCACAAAAATGTTTGTTCTTCATAACTTCATTTGTGTCTTTAGCTCTGCTCATGCTGCTCATGTTGCCTGTATCTTTCCATCGTTTGTTTGGAAATGACATAATACAGAACTCAGGAAGTGGCTCCATTAGATATTCAGTGTGTCTCTTTATGAAAATCCATTTATCTGTCCCCTGTGAAGTGGCTTTCCTCAAAGCTACTGATCTCTAAACTATGTCAAAGTGGAGTGTGTCTTGTTACAGATGTGCTTCGAAGTGGTCAAGATCAATAATTCTTTGTTGATAGAATCAAGAGGATGTTGTACATACTCTTCATTGTGCAGTTTCACTTTAAGGTTATTCATGCAACCTGTCTGCATCACGCCACTGTCTTATGAGACACTGATCTGAAATAAGGAACAGCACACCTGTCCTTTCTGCACTCTTTCTTCCTGTACACTTTCTTAAAATTAATCCATCTGGGAACTGTACGTGCTATACTGTATACATTGGACCGCTGTGGGGTTCACTGGGTGCAGTGCAGTGAGGCAGCCATCTTGGCTCAGTGAGTTCAGTGAGTTCAGTGATGCTGGAGGCTGGCTGGCTGGATCAGGTGGCAGTGCCAGATCGCTGATATCAATCACCAGCCGCTACTGCCTCCGCTACTGTCTGCTGTGTCGCCTTTCTCTCTTCTCTTCTCTTCTCTTCTCTTCTCTTCTCTTCTCTTCTCTTCTCTTCTCTTCTCTTCTCTTCTCTTCTCTTCTCTTCTCTTCTCTTCTCTTCTCCATGTACCACTCTTCATCCCCTGTTTTTCTCAAACTTATTCTACAGGCCAATAGTAGACAGACAGACAGTGAAGGCTTTGTTATGAATGGCATCCTCTTGCACATCCGGAGGAAGTGTACGCTCCAGTGTGGCTTTACAAACTGTCTCCATTGTCCTGAGAATGACTCACTCTACACTGCAGAGAATGGCAGACAGCCAGGCAGTCAGACAGACTGACAGCACAGTGCAGACAGACTAGTCTGCAGAGCCTACAGACGAACAGCAGAGAGACAGGTTGTGATCGGTAGAGCCAATATGGAACAGAGGAAGCCAACTTGTGAACTAAAAAGACCTGCACCTAACACACGTGGACACAAAATGTAGATGGATAACATACAACTTTATGTTTAGCTGGAATATGTTTTTTGGATTATGACTGTGTTAGCATTATACTGCCTCAGCATAACCACGCATGAATTTGGCTAGTTGTGAGCTAAATGGCCTGAAGCAATATAACTGTCAGCTCAATAAGATCAGCTGAAGCATCCCTATAAAAATCATGCACAAGGACTCTCCTGGAGTAATGGATGGGTGTGTGAATGAATTAATGTAGAGTTAGGCAGTCTTGGATAAATGAATGAGTGAATCAATGAATGGAGTGCTGATCACTGCAGATGAACAGCTTGGACAGAGGAAGTGAGATGGGAGTAAAGGAGGAGAGGTTGACTAATGAGATTAGTTTGCAGCTCAGGATCATCAAAATGCTGACCTCAAACATTTGATCACACTGTGGGTGGATGCACATAAATTCACACATGTACAGTTTACAAGGTTATTATTAGTTATTATTTATCACTACCCTGAAAATCAGTGTCAGTCCACATTATCACTATACATTATCACTTCTGTCACTTGATTAGTATTAAGTGTGATCAGAAGCACCCTCAGCTAAACATATTGTCTGTCATCTGCTGCTAATAATTAAACAAATTGTGCAGTTTGTTATCAATGTTAGAATATAACATATATAAATTAATAATTAATTCATGTAAAGGTGCTACTGTACATATAAGAATGTGACTCAAGCTTGTTAGGCATTTTCATGGTTACGCAACACAAATCCAACATCTAACAGATGTTATACAATGGATTTCTTTTAATATATACAACATGGTTTATGCCACTATTGTTGAATATTGTTGCAAATACTTGCTTCGGTTTTCTAATATAGCCCAGAAAATGTTTCAGGGAACTTCCTACACACCTCAGATTCCTCCACAAGCATTTTCCCTTGTTCCAAAGGGAGTCTGTAGATGTGTCTTTAGTTTAATAAGATCTGCACAACTGTCCTCACTTGACAAAGTAATTTGAGTTTAAGTGGAAACCAGAATCTATGTTTAAATGTGCTAACACAGATTAGACTAATAGGGTAGTGTGTGGTTTAACATCTTGAGGTTATTGTGAGCTGGTGGGAGCAGGCTTTGGGTTGATTAGAGAAGGCAGGTTAGGCAGTGGGGGTTGGTTTGGCTGATTTGGGCCAACAGATTAATTCCTAGTGGCTAGCAGCTAATGTAAGTGTTACAGTAGCTGGCAGAAGCATTAACCCAGAGTGAAGACTGTTTTGGCTTTTTGTTTTGGCTTTTTATGTTGCAATTTTCCCCCAGTTTGACAACATTTTAATCCATAACTTGATATGATATTAAAACTTCTTTTTGGTTTCAAACACTAGAGAAACATAATAGTCTGCTGTACATAAAATACTTTTATGAGACCTTGTAGAGCTCCAATTCAAACTGCTGTTTCTCTCCTGTATTGAGTACTACAGATAATCAGATATACTGTCTGTTTACGCCTTTTTGAATAATAGAACAGCACAGTCTGATAGTATGTCTTAGAACTGCCTTTCAGGCTGACAACAGGACGACACTAGCCAGGCTGTTGCTTGCCACAGCTGACAAAATGATTACTGCTCCAGTGACAGTGTGTGTATTATTTAGTATGTCCATGCTGAAAGTGTGAGTTTCCCTAGAAACTGTTTTTGGTGCCCAGTTTTTTTTTTCTCTGTGATAATTTTATTCTTGTGTGATCTTTTCCTTTTTCTTTCACATGCTGAAGTTTCAAATAAGATAAAGATGATATACGAAATTCTTTATCCCGTATTTGGGAAATAAGGGATGTTGCAGTTGATTTGGGTGCAGCAAGAATAAATCAAGTGTATTACTTTTAGAAAAACAAATATTATATTTTGGCACAACAAAGTTGTTTTCAGTAGAACCAAAGTGGTAGGTAGTGGTGTACATCTGTTTGCTCAAAGAGACAGGACAGCTTCCTTGATGCATTTCTCTTCAATCTGTAGCACAGAGCTCTTTGTTGCTTCCTTTTTAAGCTTGAGCGTGATCTCCACAGAGCATTGTCTGTTACAGAAACCAGGAAGGAGGTTTTTGTGGTTATTGGAGCCCCTTTTAAAAACATTTTGTTCAGCATTTCTGAATGCAACTGATGGCTATCGGGTTGGTTTAGGAGTATGTTATGCCTGGATGGAGTGTGCAGGAATCAGCACATAGGATATGTAGTCACTTGCTTAAATTCACCAGATTATTACCTTTGCTCTTCTCACACAATCTGGGATCACAGTTTGTGCAGCAATAGTGAGCTGGCAGGGCAGAGTTTTTATTGTCCGATCCAAGTTTGTGGATTTGTGTTCTCGCATACACCTCTGTTGGGTAAGATGTAAATTGCTCAGGGGGTTGTAGTGCATATGTGTAGACCTGTGCTTGTATGTGAAGCCAAGACATACCACCACATCTGAGGTTGTCTTTAGGCTGATTGATTACTGCATGAAACATTTTTTTTAAACTATCTTTAGTAGGTTTGGTTTGAGTTTGCTCCTGTTATGCCTGACTTAATATTTGAGCTGCATGTTGATTTTACAGTGATCATGGTTAAAGGGTCAGTCAGTCTATTTATAACTTCCCACCTGTAATCTGTCCCTGATGGGATTAACAGAGCCACTAGCTTCAGCCTGCTGTGCTGTACAGACATGCTGAAAATGTGACACATGAATAAATACATGCATTAATAAAGATGTAAAGGTGTACAGTGCATACAAAGCACAGAAAATGCATAAAATGTTTAATTCTGCATGTGTACGTGTTTGTTGGCATGCATTTTCCTTATTGTTATACACATGTTTCACAAAATCTTGGTTATTTGGCCCGACTAAAAACAGAAGAAGACGACACCAAACAGTGACAACATTTTTTCATCCTCCCTCAGACTCCTCCATCTACGGTTGCCAATCTCCAGTCATTAATTAGCTGTTCATGATAAAATTCCCCATTCCCAATCTGACACTAGTGTAGAGCAGTGGACAGCAGTGGTAATCATGTCAGCGAGGCTTGGCTCAATGTTCTGAGGGGGCTAAATGGCCCCCATATGGTCCACTGGCTGGGACCCGCTCTTCACCATGCTCTCATTAAACTAGTGCTTAATATACCAAGGTAAAGAAGCACACACACAGACTAATGCATACTCTCAGCTGTAAGAAACAAATCAAGGCATTTGACAAGGGATTGGACACAAAGGGACAGGAGGACAAGGAGGTGGTGTTTGTTTCTATGTTTGTGTGTACATGTGGTGTGTGTGTCTGTTTTGAGAGACTGACGCTGTACAATTGTTGACTTGCCATCTGTCATCAAGCAAAGAATTCTGTGTGTGTGTGTGTGTGTGTGTGTGTGTGTGTGCGCGCGCGCGCGTGTGCGTGTTTGCATAGACAGAGAAAAGATGAGACAGAAAGGAAAGAAAGAAACAGTGAGTGAGGTGCAGATGTCTCACA
>VURO01020894.1:19320-59585 GCA_015108175.1 Pelvicachromis taeniatus
GTACATGTGGTGTGTGTGTCTGTTTTGAGAGACTGACGCTGTACAATTGTTGACTTGCCATCTGTCATCAAGCAAAGAATTCTGTGTGTGTGTGTGTGTGTGTGTGTGTGTGTGTGTGTGTGTGTGTGTGTGTGTGTGTGTGTGTGTGTGTGTGTGTGTGCGCGCGCGCGCGTGTGCGTGTTTGCATAGACAGAGAAAAGATGAGACAGAAAGGAAAGAAAGAAACAGTGAGTGAGGTGCAGATGTCTCACAGCATAGCGGCTGGAACATGAGGTTCAACAGCAGACTGCTGTATGAGAGGAGGTGGAGGGGGAGAACTGAGAAGAAAAGATGACGAACATCTGCCATATTCAGATATTGCTCCGTGGTTTGAATGTTTCCACAAAATATTTTGAGCTGGAATAGGCTTGGGACATTGCCTGTTCATTAAGTAGTTTACAGGACTAGACTGGCAAGTTCACTAATATTCTTAAGTATTTAACCAATAATGCTATTTTATCTCCTGTCCCCAAATTTTGGTTTCACTGGGCATTTGTCTTTGTTGGTGAAATACTCTGTGTGTGGGGAGAAACAGGTGAGCCATTTGACACGGAGAGCCAAAAGCTGAAGAAGTTGGTGGAACTATAAACCTCAAGAACACTTTAAAAGTCAGATAAATCATACTGCTTGATAGCTGGTGTTCTTTGTCTTTGTACTGGAGTTTTTCTATACTTCAGTCATCTACCATTTTCTCTTTACTGTTGGGGGAGGGACATGTTTAATCATTTGTCTGCCTTCAGTTTTCAATTGATCACTTGTTTGGAAGCTTTTCTGTTTTTTTGTTTGCATTTACAGTAGCTAGCTGTTGCTGACTGGGAACCTTTCCCATTTCTCCAGTGTGGTTAATGAATTTGAACATAACTGCATGTGAAAAGTTTGGTTTGATTTTAGCCTCGCCATACTAGATGTGTTTTTTTTTAAATCTTCCACTAAAGATTATATGTTTGTAATTTTCAGAAGATTTGATGCTTTACGAATGTTTTGAGTTAAATGAAAATTAAAGGATTATTTTGCATTCGTAATTGGCTAAATCTGATTACAGCATAGATGACACATATAAACATCTTTGTTTCTTAGACTTCAACTGTGTGGGAGCCCTAGGTGCCTGATTCTGGCCAGCTGAGGTGGACAAGTTGTCAAAAACAGCCTCTTAGACAGAAAGGTGTTACAAAATGACAAACACCATCTCCCAGGGACAGAGAAAGGTGTTTGTTGGAGTTAAAGTGATATACTGTGAAAGACAGGCAAGTGGTCACTAATTGCAATCACACTGTGATTTGTTTGTCCAAAGTCTATACTTCCTAATACTTCCTGAAGTTACACTTCCAGATTTTAAATAAACAGGCGATCCATCCAGCCATCCATTCATTGATTACCCATGTTGAATTATAAAGAGTCAGTAAAGAGAGCTGCCCAGGCCTTGCCGATGATGGCAATTCAGGGGTGATACAGGGGCCATCTTTGGCCTGCCAAGGGGTATACACCTATTTGGAGATGTCCAAACCATGTCCAACCAGACATAGATACCTAGTTTATGCTCGCCATTGTCATGAGCAGAAACTAGGGTGAGCCCCTACCAATTTAAGCTCATTCTGGTATCTGAGGTCTTGTGCTTTTGGTCACTAACTGTAGTTCATGGCCATCAGAGCAGAATTAGCTTAAATTTTCCTTAAACCTTAACTGTGAAAGCACAAATCTCCTGAAGCACAAAACACAACTGGGGCACCACGGTTTCCACAAGACCTTGAAAATATTTTTTTAAGGCTTACATTCTAGTCTTTTATTGAACTGAGTTGTGGTGTCTCCATGAGACATTAGGAATTTTTATTGCAGGTGAACCAAAACAAATATGATTTTCATTCAGACGATGAGGAATGAGTAATTGTGAAGGAAGTGAATAAGTGTTACATTTTATAATATTTATGAACTGCAGTCTGTCGCATTCCTCTATATCCATTATCCTTGAATTCAGATGTATACAACTATATGACTTATGTACTTTATTTATTTTTTTATGTGATAGTCTTTTTTTATGGTTATTTGTTGGCATCACAATTTCTGAGTTGCAAGTACAAAGTTTAGTGAGAAAATAATAAAAAGTGAATGAGCTGCTCTAAATATGCCCACAGTGAATTCACTGTAATAGACAGATGGGCACACACTGAGGCAGGTGGAGAGACAGACAGGTAAACAGGCAGGACGGAGAGGAGAGCAGAGAGCAGCAGTTAGTGAGGTGGAGAGCACTTACTGTCGGCCCTTCAGTGCAGCACATGAATGGACCCTTTGAATGAGGCGCGGCTGGGCTGGTGTGTGTTGGGGGGAGTGCGAGCGGGGCTCTTGACAATACTTCGGGTATAGTACTTGATTGTTTACTCTTGCCTGTGGGGCTGAACTATTGTGTTCTAGTGTGTATGCGTGCATGAGTGTGTATTTATGGTTACGGAGTGGAGTGTATATGTGTGGTGGTGTGTATAAAGTTTACAGGCATTCAAGGAGACAAATGGCACAGTGCTTCTCTGTTGATCTAGAAGAGTATGGGGGCTTCACAAATGATCAGGGAGGGGGTCTTATGTTGGCCACACAAACACTCACATACACACATAATGCCAGCTGCCGCCCTTAGCCCCAGCCCAGTATTTCTGAATTAATAATACAGGGCCAGCCACTCTGGAATAATGGTGATTTACACACACACACATCCATGCACAAAGCTTTGCACCTGTTCACCACTGCTTAACTGGACAGGGTTGGGCTACACCACCACATACACACACCCAAACACACACACACCCACACCCCCCTTGAGTCTGTTGTGGGCAATAGTTAGACAGCTGTGTCTGTCTCCTGACCCTCCCCTTCTATTTCTGATGGCAAGCTATTCTCACTGAATGATTGGTCCAGTTGTGTTACTCTGTTCACCTGATTGGATAGTTTTATATCCAATGAGGCGAAGGAACAGGATAAGAATTTGAATATGAATGTCAGATTTAAATGGGGAACCTCAAAGCAATGCACTTCTAAGTGTTAATGCACAGTATGAATGTAGCTAATACTGAATTGGGGTTGTGGGCAATACTGTGCTTTTGTTGTTTTTTGCTTACTGTTATTATTCTTAGTATTTATATTTAAAATTGTTCTTATTTTATGTACAGCACTTTGATCAGTGCTAGCAGTTTTTAAAGTGCTTTATAAATAAAGTTGACTTGGCTTGTTTTTGTTCCTCCTTTTGTTCTAGGCTAACAAATAAAATCTTTATAACTCTTTTAAAACCTTAAACCTCTTCAATGTTTGAACATTTACCCCAAATAAACAGAGAAATGTCAAGGCGGGACATTGGTGAATTGCAGCAGAACCAGACTAGTCATTAGGAAACCACTCATAACTTTGGTATTGTTATGATGATTTTCATTTGTAAACAGCGCCTCTCAGGCATGAACTAACTGAAAGTGATAGTTGAGAGAAGTAAATTGCGTTATTTGAAACTATTTGGGGGAAAAAAATTATTTAGACCTGCTAAAGTTTTAAATTTTATTTCTATTAAAAGTAAATTAGAAATATGTATACCGTATTTAATTACTGACATCTGCATTAAATGTAGATGCCAGTCATGCAGAAATAAAGAACTCAAGGGTGCTAACACACAATGCCACAAGGAGAGAAAAAGAGAAGCAATATACCAGCAATGAGTACAATATGATTAGCCTGCTTATTGGCTGTGTGTGCCTTTCCTAATCTCATTGGATCCACCTCTTTCTGAACACAAGCAGCATGTCATTCCTAATGTTATCGGGTGTTTGAAAGCAAAGGATTTTTGTTCTGGTTAGCTGAGATTGTATTTTTACCTTCCTGATGTGCGAGAAGACACGCAAACAGATCAGTCTTCGTGTTTTCAGTGACATGCTGCTTGGATAGTTGTCCATGTGGGGGTGGATGGTTATATATAAGAATGTATTTTGGGGGGAGGGGGGCTAGAGCATCTGACTGAGCTGTTTTGAATATTATTGACAGAATTAAAACCTGGATTGTTTGGTTAATGATTCTATCAGTATTTGCAAATTAAATCTTATTTAGACATTGACAAACAAGCAATGAATTTAAAAAATGTAACGATTTATAGGGAAAGTCTGCAGAAATGGTATTATATTTTTCTGAAAAATAAAAATGGGTCATCTTATTTATTGATTGCCTGCTTGTGGCTAATATTGGCCTATTGCAGATATATTAGTATTAGCATGTTTGTTGTATGATAATGTTATTTTAATGGTAAGTTTTTGTACCTTGATACTATGACAGTTTTTTGACTTGCATGCCCTTAAAGTAAATTGGTGTACTTGGATAGAAATTTCAAACTTGATGTACGTTTAGGTACTGAAAAATCCATTTAAAGGGTTTTTTTTTTCTGTTATCAACTTTAAATATCATTATCATGAGTTGCAGTACTTAGCATACATTAATTTAATGGCTAGCATGAGAAAGCTCTCATTTTGATGACCAGATTCATCTTCTAGCTGTGATTACCCCTTTGTCAAAATATCTCGAGAGCAGGGGTTAAAGTGGGCTCAAACGACCTGGATCTGGGTTTTGGCACCTTCCGTTAATAAGCAATTAAATCTGATGGGTAGGTTAATGGAAATTACTGTCAAATGAGTTAATTTTTCATGTACTCCAGTCCCAAAAGGTCAGCACCAGTCAGGTTCATGTATTTTATTCGTAGCTGGAACTGAAAACCGAAGTCTCTGTAATGTGTAAGGAGAAGAATTTGTACTGAACCAGGCCTCATTTACTGGACATTACTGGAGGTCATTCTGGGCCCAGGTGTGTCTCCTGTTCCTAATAATACTTCTTCACAGGACTTATTTCTCCAAACAGAAGAGCATAGAACAAAAAGCTGGTCAGATGGGGCATCGCAAAACCCTTTGAATGACATCATTAAGTCAGAAAACTCCTCACACTTTCTAAAGTTCACCATCATCTGTGGGTATTTTTGTGGGTGTTACATATCTGTTCTCTTTTAGAGATACAAAGAAAAGATTTGATGTTGTGGTGGGTGACAGACCTTGCACAATGTGGTCACATAATAAAACTGAAATTCAAAAGTATTTTGTACTTGGGATGTTTTAACCTGGGTTGAGCTTTTTAACTAGCTGCTTAAAGCACTCCTTTTTTATCATATGAGTTGGCATCATATACTTTTGTTGTATTTTGTTGTTTCCACCTTTACCACTATCATTGGAGAGCGACATGTGGCTCTGGCTGTCGGACATGTCCGGACTGGTCTCATTGTTGTATGCATTAGGGTATGTAAACACATGGTGTTGCTATAGCAATGATATCATGATATGACACTTTTCTTCTTATTGTGTAAAAATGTATACCATGTTATTGTAGATGATATGATATCGCACATCCCTCATTTCTAGTCTGTAGTGTTTAAACAGTCCTCAAAAAAGCACAAAAAGCTGACCTTGCATCCCATCCCCAGATATTTTAGTTTCTGACATTTTCTTGTTTTGAATGATTCACAATTTAGAACAGACCTTTCATGTTTTTCATCTTAAACATCAAATGCTATATGTTAAATAATTGTATTAATGTAACATGTAACTCCTACTGATTATGTCTAATTTCAGTTCCAGTTCATAACCCTTCCAAATAACTTCACTTGGTAATGCCACAAAAACCACCTGGCTAGACTGTGATGTTGAATTCAATGTGTTGAAAATGGAATTAAGTCAATTACCTGAATTAAAGAAATGAATGTTATTACTGCATGTAAAGAGGCAGATTAAGTGGCTACAGCTGTGAATTAAGACATTAGGACTGGAGTTTCTGTATGTAAGTGATCTTTAGTGGTCTTGTCTGTGGGTGTGTAGGGGTAGGGGTGAGAGTTAGAGTTAACAGGTAGTCAGAGCCTCCTATCTTTCACAGGTGGTGTTGAGCAGCAGCCCGGCAGCTAAGATGCTAATATGCTAACACTGCAGTAATCCTATGGTGCTTTGGGAAGCAACAGACCCTCATCCCCAAGAACGCAAGGGAATAACTTCTTGTGTATAACACACACGCACACATATTGATTGAAGCTGACTGAACTGCAGAAATTGACAAACTGACATCGATTGACATATAAACGCAGAACTACCATCTTATATATACTGTTCACACACACACAAGCACCCACACCCACAACTGCGCTCTGAGGGAGATTAGGATGAGCGGCATCTTGGCTGAACCATGTTTGTCAGTCACTTTCCAGCATAGCAGCAGTGGCCACCATGCTTCAGGGAGCCACCACCATCTACTGGACTGTAGTGGTACTGCAGGAGAGGATATCCTAAAAAGAGAAGAAGAAAAAAAATGCTGAAGTAATAAGTTAGGGAAAAACACATAAGGTCTTCAGTTCAATTCTGTAGTAATGTTTCGCCAAAAGAAATGTTGTATTCCTTGTATTATGATTGAATGAATGTGTATGCTGCCAGTGTGTGTGTGTGCGTGTGTATGAGTGTACCTCCTTCTGTACCAGCTGGGGGAGCAGAGGGGCACCAGGGCATGCTGCATGCATGTGTGAGTGTGTGTCTAAGTGCACCCAGCACAGCTTACCAGGAGGCTCTGGCTGTGTGCAGCTGGCTGGGTGAAATCTCCTTGGCCCTCAAGGGATGGACATACTCCCATGGGTTTACACTCAATCTGGTCACCCTGTGGCTGCCCTGCCCTGTCCCAGCTTTCTGTCACTGTCATGTAGCTTCAACCACAAACACACTGAGCCTTGTCTCACTCTCACTCAGTATCTTGCTCAATATTTTCCCCTCACTCTTCACCATGACATCCTCTTCATCGTTACACTGTTGCTTGCTCCATGTAGTATCGCCCCACGGACACTGCTATAAGCTTCTATAATTACTCTAGCACTAAATGTTTAAACACAGCACAAGCAGGAAAAATGCCTTCTCAGTTTTGCAGGGAGCACGTAGCATAAGTTTTATGCTGTCACTGTATTTAAAGCAGTCATGCACACGCTCACACACTGACACCAGTCCAGCCCGACGTGGTAATGAGACTAATGCACGCTAAGTAGATTGGCTTTGAAGAGTCTGGATTCGCCTTAAGATGTCTGAGCAGACTGGAGTTAGAATTGCTGGGGTCGAGGTCACACATACAGATATTTCCTAGTAAATGCACACATGGCTGATGGAGTAGACTCTCCAGATAAAATATTGTGCTCTTTTTGAACCAGAGAGAATGACAGTAAATGTCCTCTGCAGCTACATATACTGGACAAACTCTCAGAAAGATGTCATATTGAAGCGTCTTGCAGCACAGTTCTCCCAGTTCCCCGTATTCTCCATGCTCTCTGTGCAGTCACCACAGACTAAAGATCAGACTTCAGTGAGGTGTCTGATGTTTAGCTAATTCCTGTCCCTCTTCGTCCTCCACACGATCTGTTAATGCCTTTTGTACCTGCTTTAGATTTGCACATTGAACCTCCTCCACACTTTTCTTCTGAGATATGTTGACTTTTGTCAGTAAAGAGATCAGCTAAAAGCCCACCAACCAGTTTGACTGTGTTCTCCTTTTGTTTTACAATAGTTCATTGAACCCCTGACAAACCAGTACTTCCTGCCCACCTACGTATAGCTTAACTTCATATGATTTTTGTTTTTTTAATGCTTTTTAAACATGAGATCATTTTTTGTTTTAATGCAACATCACCATGTTGAGTAAGTGAAGTCATAGTCTGATTAATAAAATGGCAAAAAAATAACTAAGACAGTTGGAAAGCAGTTTCTAAATGTATTTGTTTTTTTCCCTGTTACAAGCAATGTTATTAAACACTAACTCAAACTCTAAAAAATGCTTTGAGAAACTGAATGGAAAAAAAAGAAGATCTACTAAAAGAAATAATAAAACTAAAATAAAGTAAAAATGCAGAGAAAATTCTTCAGTTTTAGTTTTTAGGCTTTGCTGTTATGGTACAGGTGCAGATGTTGAGTAACTGAGATGTTCAAAAGGCTAATAAAATCTCAACTAAATTGAACGTTTTAAAATAAAAATCTGCAAACTAACAAAAATTAACTAGAACTAAAAGCAAAAATTCAAGGCAAAAAATACATAAAAACTAATTTAAAGAAATACAAAACCGCCCTAAATCTGATTGCAAGCAAACCCTGTTATATGGAAGTGAGTGTCTGTGTGTGGTGTTATGTGGCCAGACGTTCCTCTTTCTGCTGGTGAGCTGCTGTGTATGTGCTGGAACGTGGCAGAAATTTCCCTCCACCCTCATTCCCGCCTCTCCCTACCTCTATACACCACCACCCACCACCTCTCCAGCTCCCAGAGTGCCAGTCACACAGCCCCGTCTCTGCACCATCTGCATATCAGCTCTAGCCTCGGCCAAAGCATTAAATTAAATCCCTGTTTGGGTTGATTAACAAATGGCTGGTGAGCTCACATAGTTATGGACTTATTTATTTAATTGTCATCAAAGCTTTTCCTGATTTTCGTCTGTCGTGTTCTCAGCTAAAATGTGGTTAAATCAGGAGAGCAGAGGTGTACTGATGTCCTTAAGGAGTCTGTGTAAAACAGAGAAACGGGGAGAGACTAAAGAAGTTTGTGCATGTTTGTGTGTCTCATTCCTGTTTTGCTGGCTGAATTTCAGCCTTGTCATTTGTACCTGTCTCCCCATTTATTCTCTCTGCGTTTCTCTCACTGATTCTCTCTCCTTCTTTCCTCCGCCCTGAAATGAATAGTTAATCAGTCCGCTAATTGAGTGACAGTTAGCGAGTGCATTGTTGTAATTGTCCAATCAGAAAGCTTGGAACGGACACACTCACAGCTGATTCATCTCTGCTTCTTTCTGCTAAATCCGCAAGCTGCAACTGGAGGAGGTGCCAACGAGATTTCTTTCTCCTATAAATCACAAAATTACTTTTAAAAAGTCTAGTTTGATGTCATGTTGACCTTTTGTGAGTCAGTGTTACATTTTTATTTAATATTTTCCTAAAAGTGATAGAAAATGGAACGGAGAGGAAGGTATGAGTATGCAACCACTCATTTCTAATTATATGGAAAAGAGCACTTTACAACTCCGGCTGAAGTCTATATTTTGTCGTCTTTTTGAAGCAATTTGAATACACTTCAGAATGGTGTATCCTATTCTCCTAAACATCCTCTGTTCCTTCGATCCTTCAGATCTCCCACGTTCTCCTGTTTTACTGATACCCTGTCGTTCTAACAAGAAACAAGAGTCTCCTGTTGTTTTAAGCACTGTGTAGTGTAGTATTTACTAATTGGCCTTAAGGGAAAAGTAAAGTTGTGCAGAAAACTAAATGAAACTGAAGTGAGGAGTCCGAGAGAGATGGTGTGGGAAGGAGACCGGCTGTTCTGTTTTCTCCAGCAGTCCAAGCTAGAGACATGTGGCTCCCCAGACAAGCTGTCCAGAGTGGGAGAGCTCGCTGGACTCATTACAGGCAGGGCCAAGACGGGATAGCTTGACAGAACAGCATTGGATCATACAGAGAATTGGATCGGTCAGAGCAGAATTGTTTTAGTCTGTGTGTGCGTGTATGTGCATGCGCGTGTGCTTGTGTTTGTTTGGAACGGCGCGTGCGGACAACTGTCCATCTCCTCTCTCTCCGTCTGTGCCACCCCTGGCTGCCCCCTCCCCCGCCCCCCAGTGGACATGTACACACAGAAAAACACACTCACAGACTCACACACGCTCACGTACACGCCGTCTAGGCCTGGCCAGAAGGATCGCTTAAATGTTTTCAGTTGTACTGGACAGCTGAGGGATGAAGTGGCCAACCACAGGCTTCCATTGGTTGGACACCTCATCTAGAAACTGACTCATAGAAATGACTGGACTTGGACCGGCAGGCCAGCCCTCGCTGCCAGTTTATAATAGTTTTATCGGTTTAACTTTCTCTTTATCTTCATCCATTTTGACAGTCAATCCATCTTTTTCTCAATCTATTTTGAAGTTAAGCAGAGTTTCTTTTTTCCAGATGATCAGTTTCCATTTCCATTCCTTTCTGAGCTCACAGCTGGAACAGATAAACCTCCAAACTGCTCATTTCTGTCAGCTTTCCACCACAGAACTTATATTTGTTTCTTTTTAATGTCTGATGCATTTCTATAGGAGCTGAACACAGTTGCACAACGATAATTTAGATCTGCACCTCCAAACTTAGTTTGTGTGATGTGTAGGAATGTCACAATACCAGAAATTTAGGATGCAATATCATTACCAGTAGAGGTTATTCGACTCTTGATACCCAAATTGATATCATGGTATGAAAACTTAATCGTAAACCTCTCTAATAAAATGTATTTTGACATCACTGACACAGTGGTTTATTTAAAATATGGGCATTATATTGTATTGATACAGAAATCCTGGGAGGCTTGCTGAGTTAGTCTAGTAGCATCACTACGAGGTTGCATTAGGTTAGCTTCAGCAATAAAACAACGTTACACACTGTCTAGGTGTGGACAGAGGAATTAAACACTTTTCAGTTGTTCAGTTGTGTTGTAGAGTTTAGTTTTTATTGCAAATATTTTATCCTGTAGACCACAGCTGATTTTACACTGCATGCAGTACTTGTACTACAGTAAAAGCATGGATGATATCAGGATGGCCGGACCAATAGAACAGTTACGTAATATTGTACAAACATGATATGAAAACCACAACTTTCTAGACATTTTCACTTCTGTATAGTAATTCTGGCATCGGTGCTCCTGAAACAATAGTGCATTTTATTGAAAAAATAGATATCCTAAACCCTCCTTTAGTTTTTACACTGTGCAAAGCCATCCAATTGGATTGGACCCTTTGGTGGGCTCGTTCTGGCTTCCATAAAGATGGATCATGACATGTTCAATCTCTGAAAAACACTCAACATCTGTATTTAGTTACTGTAACTTCATCTTTTGAAAGTCCATCCATCTCTTTCCTAATCCAGTTTTAAGTTGCTTTGTTTCACTTTAAGTTTCTTTCAATCATTAGATATAACATCTGTCTACTTATCAATGTCTAATGATAATCTAACCTTGGAATGAAACTTTCAATAAATTGAGCATTAATACATTTTCTCTGATGCAAATCTAAAGGAGCTTAACTCATCTATAGAAGAGAATACCTCATCATAACATTTTCCAGACACGGTCTCTACAGACACTGAACATTATAACCTTCAGTATTTCTCACAGGGATTTTATTGCCTTGGATAATATTTTCTGGACTTTTTAAAGCACACGTTGTTTAGAAAGTCTAGTGATTTTCCTCTTACATTTATTGACAAAGTAGCAATGACAGAAACATTCATTCCCGCTTCAGGGAACCAAAACCCACATAAGTATAACAAAATGCTGAATTGATTAACTGTGAACCTCCTTAAATATTTATTATCTTTTTTTTATGCCTAATTATCTATTATTGTTTGGTCAGAATAATGAGAGATTCTCTTTTTTGCTGCTTATAATCTACCCCCCCTCTCCCCCCCACATTTTTTTTGGCATGCTTTCTTTAATAATTTTTCCTTCATCTTCCTTATGCCTCTCTCCACCCCTCCCATTCAGCCCCTCTTGCAGCACTCTGTTTATCGGTAGCAAGTGATCCAAAGAATATGCTTTGTTTCTGAAAGAACAGGAGAAGGAAATAGGAAAAGAGGAGAGAGTGGGTGGATTTGTGAAAAAGAGAAAAATAGAGACTGGGAGAGGAGAGGTGTGATTTGGTAGCCCTGATGACGTACTGGCACCCACAAACATTTTATCTGTCTGTCTGTGTGTGGTGGTTCAGATCAGTCGCAATCACTCCACTCCACTCTGCGCCACGCACACACACACAAATACACACATGCACCTCTACCACCATCAGCGCCCAGAGGTACCGGCAGGGCCCGCAGTCGCATGGTTCCTTCAGCGGAGCAGGTGTTTTTCCGCGATGTGTTAACGAGCACGGCCTGCTGTCATTTCCGCTTTAAATGGATGTCGCAAATAGAACACACACACACATATATAAGCTCTCCGTGTTCTCTTCTCCCAGTGAATTAGCTGAAACAAGGTGATCAAAACTGTTACTGGGCTTTTTATGTCAGCTGTGAGCATTTCTGCACATAGTATCTGGAAAAGGTGTGTTAAAAGTGTTCAAAGTATGCATGTCTCAAACACTGGCTAGCTTATTTAAAGAGGCTGAGATTTCAGCTGCTTAAAATTACAAACTGAGACGTTTACACAGATCCAATCTCACCCTGTATGTGCACTCGTTCTACTCGTCCAACTTTGTGTGAATCTGCACACGTGTGCACTTTAATCCATGTGTGTATCCATGCTGTTTTCCAGTAAGTGTTATCCGCCTCTGTGGTGTGGAAGTGCTTGACACTCATGTAATCCTGCAGCGGGTCATCTGATAAAGCTGTGGTGCCACCTTTGCGTCAGTCTGTGCCAGCCAGTTGGGTAAAACTCTGCCACCAGCTGCTCAGCAGATGTTTTTGTTTGTCGCTGCAGTCTAGGAAGGGTTATTCTCGATAAGCAATCTTATCTTATCTCATGTAATCCCGTCTCATCTGATCTGTCTCGTCTTCCTTCTCTTCTAGTGACCAGTGGTTTTTGTAGATTTGTGTGCGTTGTGTGTGCGCATGTGAGTATTTGGTAGAGGGGTCGTCACCTCAACACCTGCCTATGTATCAGCCAGATGATGTTTCTGGCATGGATAGTTTGAATTCTGCGCTGGTAAACATGTTTTTGTCATTTTTTACATGATAATCCGATCTGAATCTGGCAAGCGCTGTGGGAGCCATAGAGATGCGGTGTGTATATCTGTGTTTGTGTAACACTGCAGCGTGTATATGTGTGTGACATCCTTCGGACAGATGAGAGTTGAGCAGACAGGCTCCTAACTGTCCAGGGAATAAAATCTGTATTTAAAATCCTCAGCATTATTATCGTTGCAGTTAATGCGACTGTGCATATATCATGATGATTATAGTAATCATCACAACCGCTGAACGAACTATGCCATCAGCATCACTCTTTCCTCTGAATCTGATTTGAATTCATATGTGTGTGCACCAAGTAGTTATTGAAGATATTTTACTTCTTAAAATTTTTTTCTATCCCTTTGTGTTCATCTTTCATTTCAGGTGAATACATAAAGAACTGGCGACCGCGCTACTTCCTGCTGAAGACAGACGGCTCTTTCATTGGCTACAAAGAGAAACCTCAGGATGCCGACCTGCCCTACCCCTTAAATAACTTCTCAGTAGCAAGTATGTTACCTACAACATATGCCAAAATAGACTCTTGACACTGTGCTCTATAACTTTGTGTACATGAAATTTACATTGTATACAGAAAGGAGCTTTAAAGGTGAGTGAATAAAATGATGATCCACAGATTCCTGTCAGAGGGATGGATGCAGCATGTAGATTACTGATGGAGCATCTTTTTGTTTTACTCTCAAACCTCAGTTGATGGCTCACGTCAGCACACTGTGTTAAACATGTTAAACTGTAGCATTTTCCTGATTGGCATATGGGAAGATTAGTAGCCATGAACCTGCATCTTTCCTCTACATACATTACCAAAGTACCCTGCATACTTCTCTGTAGGCTCATAATTAAGTAACGATATGATAACACCTCCTGTAATTTAGCTCTGAAGGGAACATTTCAGTTCAATGAAGAGTCTCTGCAGGTGGTACTGAATCACTGTCTTGCTTTAGGACAACTCAGCACTTGGTGAACTTTTAATAACCATCAGTATTGCTGACAACTGCTTATACTTTCATGTTAAGTACCAATGTACATTACCTTTGTCGTTTATAGAAATTGTACAGCACAGTCATTGCTAATAAGTATTTTTTTACAGATCATTCTGTTTTATAGGATTCACTGAAGACTCTAGTTAACTGGTTATCAGGGTGTCACCTGGCTGTACTTGGATCAGCAACAATGTTGACATGTGAAGTTAACCAGCTAATAAGTTAAATAAGATAAATCGTATTGTCTGTCTTTGTAATTGGCACCATCACCTATCACAGTTCATACAGTAAATGTAGATTCACGCTCACATAAGACAGAACTGAGTTTCTATTAACTAACGATGTACCTTTCTGTTTTCAAAAACATAAAAATTTCTCAAGTTAAGGTTACTTTATATTACACATAGATTAAAGACATTATGTTTGGGAAATGAGAATGAAAGTGGACTTAGCTGGGCTTAGTGTAAATGCAGCAAAATGCTTTTTCATGTAACGTTGATTAAAGATATCAGTCAGATCATAGTAAAGATAATGTTTGAAAGTGCCTTTATAGCAGATAAAATCAAAGACTGAAAAGGAAGAAAACAAAATCATTACCATCTGTCCATGTGAACATCAGTCTACAAGGCGGGTTGAGAAGACTGTTATATCTCTGTCAGTATTAAAGAACGGGTGTAATAAAAGTCCTTGAGAAGTAAGTTGTGCAACTAGGCAGAGATCTTGAACTGCCTGAGGGCACATGTGGAGGCAGTAAACCAGATTTTTTTTTGGGGGGGGGTACCACAAGGACTACCATTCAAGCTGAAATGAGATAAAGGAGCAGATAACCTTGTTTCATTTTGGAAAATGAACCAGATCATTTTGTTTTTTTTGTAAAAAAATACAGTATAACACACAACATCTGTCTGTTAATGAATAAATGAGTACATATTATCTAGTTGTTTACTATAGTTCATGTTTACACATAATCTGATTGTTACTGTGATGGTGTTTGCCCTCTTGGCAAAAGGCCTGATGCAGATGCCACCAAATTTATTAGCATCTATTTCCAATTAACACTGTATTGCTGCACAGTATCTCAGATTTCAAAATAACCTAAATGAGGTGAAAATGTTTATTCTTTTAAATCAAATGGCACCTGCAGGGTACGTGAAATATCTGCAGAGAAACCGAGAATATGTGTGAGACGAGAGCCAAAACAGAAAATATGATGTATGGTAGAATACAAGCTGATACCTCAGAGAAAATGATAAAGAATGCTACACCGAACAATGGAGGAGGAGAATGAAAGATAGGAGTCCTGAAGGGAGGACAAGTACGGGGAATGAGCGATGGTAGCTGATCAGAGGTGGCAGAGGAGAGAGGAGGAAGAGGGAAGGGCAGGATGATTAGGGTGGAGGAAGCGAAGGACAGAGGGACTGAAAGAGAGGAGGATCATCAGCATCGAACAGACAGGGAGGAGGAGACGAAGACAGGACTGGAGAATGAGGAAAAAGGGGAGAGAAAAGAGTTTGCAAGGAGGACAAGCCAGGCCATACATCCGGCCCTGGCTGCTTGGCACAGCACTGGCATTGCCACATCTGTTGCCCAAAGCTGGGAGGCCAGGTGGTGTGTGTGTGTGTATGTGAGTGTGTGCGTGTATGTGTTTGTTTGTTTTTGCGTGGTTGTGCATGTGTGTTTGCGTGCGTGAACAACAGAAGTGGTCAGATGGAACAGAGATGGTACAGGCCTGTTCCCTGCAGAGGGACTCATACATACAAGCCTGTCGCACACACACACACATACGCACACGCACACACTAAAACTGCTACACAGTTTTCACAATTGCCTGCTGTGGCAAACAACCCAATTTCATTCTAACTTTACTTTTACGTGTGCATGTGTGTGTTTGCCCGTGTGTGGGTGTGAGTGTTTCTTGGCATCAAGCATGGCATCAACCATAGCATAACATTGTTTTCAGGCAGCACTGCGGGCTGTATTCGCAAGTTAGGTTGTAGCTTCTTTGTGTGTGTAGTTTGTGTGTGTTTACATCGAAGCACTGCGGTCTTGTCATTAACCTTCCTGTCTATATTTAGGCAGAGCCATAACATGCTGTGCTGTGCCACAGTTAAACAACATTATAAGGAGGGGAAAGGAGAGATGAGTGAAGGAGAGAAGGTGAGCAGAGAATGACAGGAGACAAAAAGAGGACAGAGGGGAGGAGAAAACGAGAGAGAGAGATGGAGGGTCACATGTAGCGCAAGTAGGGGAGATGAGAGGACAAAAGGTGACTCACTAGGCTGTTTTACATCAGTTCTCGTCTCCAAAAACCAGAGAGACAGCGAAGGGCCAATGAAGATACATTCTTTCCCACAGCAAGCTCACAGCCCCATCTGGCTATGTGTGTGTACGTTTCTGCTTTTGTGTACTGTAGTATGCTTTCGCACAGTAATGGACTGCTGTATTGCCTATTTTCATAGAAATGCGTCTGTTCTGATAGTCACCAGATGTGTATGTGGTGCACCACATAATATCCCTTGGCACAGTCATTGGTTGCTGAAGTTGCTGTTTTTTAAATCAACAAATTAAAATACAAACTGCATGTTTTCTTAATGATAATGTTAAGGGCATCGTTTTCCAGCTAAATGAATTCTAGTGTCACTGTGATAAGGACTAGGCCTTTTTAACAGCAGAGAGTTTTAAGGGAAAAACGCAGATGTTGCTAATAAAAAAGGCCTAGGCCTAAATATAGGAAAAAAACACCCTGGCCAACATGTTATACGTGCATATTTTTAACTTGTCATTTGTCATAAGTAACTTTGACCTGAAGTCATTACATCTTAATTTATTTCTAGTTGGAGTTAGAAGTGCTCTGACCTCATCTGAGTTTGTTTCTGCTGATTTGTTTTTCTTGAGTGCAGAGTGATTGCAGTTATCATACAGTAAAGGCATCACTTTCCCTCTGGGTGTCCCTTTTTTTTTTCCCCTTCAAAGAATGTCAGCTGATGAAGACAGAGAGGCCGAAGCCAAACACCTTCATTATACGCTGCCTCCAGTGGACCACGGTCATCGAGAGGACATTCCATGTAGACTCCCCAGATGAGAGGTCAGTTTTCCTTTAGGCAAAAATTCCTAAAGTGTTCAACAATCAGGGTTTGATCAATGAGTATCTATGTCTCTCTGATAAATGAGTGCAGCAGTAGGGTGAATAGACATTTTATAATCTAGTTAAGACTTCTTAATCAGAATACCAAAAAATGTCTATTCTTCACTTGTGTTTTTGGATTCTTTATTGAGTTTAGTTTGTATTATGTAAGATTATTATTCAGTGATGAAGGTGATTGAGGGACCAGTGTTGGACTCGTACTTCTCCCTGTTGGAAATAAAACATGAATCAGAATTGTCCACAGCTTACAATTATTTTGTGTTACAGACTTAAATTCTGTGGTTTAACCACCTTAAGTAATATAAAATACATTACTAGCAGTACTCAACTCTTTCTCCATAGTCTCTTCTGCATAATAATATAATAAGCCCCATCACCTGTTTAAGAGCTCCAGTCATGGGTTAGTGAGTACAGAATTAAGTATTTCTAATACGTGTAATTCTATTCTATAATTAGAACTTACGTGTTATTTAATTATTTGTAGGAACTTTTATCTATGTAAACAATTTATAGTACGCAAAAGTTCGAAGTCACTCATTATTTCATTTTATTTTGCTGTGAAAAGTAGGTGCTACAATATTTAAAACATACAAACACAACTTCAAAACTGAGTTTTATGTTTGGGGTTATTGTCATGTTGAAAAATGAAGCTGCTGCCAATCAGATACTTTCCACATGGTATTGCATGCTGAGTCAAACTGTGCCGGTACTTTTCCGTGTTAATTCCATCAGTTCAAAATCTCCAGCACTACTGGCTGAAAACCCCAAACCATGACAGAGCCTCCACCATGTTTTATTGATGACTCTCACCGTTGTACATCTGTCTTGACAACAACTTGAATCAGATATTTGAAATTTGGAATTGTTGCTCCATTAGATTGGTTGCTACAGATTTTCAATCCAGTTCATTCATTTTCCTTAAGAATTTCTGCTTGATAGCCAGACTTGCACTGAGACCATTTTTGATGAGGCTTCAGTAAACAGGTGGATCACACATCCAGGGACGTCCGGGTTTTGTGTCGGGTCTTTGCGGGATTTTTCCTACTTCTTAAGCGCATGACTTTCAGATCCTGTTCATGCACTATAGATATTTTTTTACTACTGCTTGTGCCCTCCACTTCTCCAGTTTCCTTATATTTTTAATGATACTGCACACCATGCTGAGATATTCCAAGTTTTTGGCTAATAGCGTCTTCAATCACCTCATTAGTGCAAAAATATTATTTTTTGCTTACCAAACTATGTTATGTTTGGCATTTTTTTCTTGATTCAACTAAAGAAATGAGAACAAATTATATGCTTGTAAAAAAAGTTATTTAAAATTGGTTCCTTGCTAAGCTGTCTGGTATATGTAGACGCGACAGTCAGAGAGTTACTTGCCTATTTATTCTTGTATGATTTATAGGTCAGTGTTAAGTGTTTTAACAAACAAAAAACATTGAACTGAAAATGATCAGGTGGAGATACTGGACTAAAAATGAGTGAAAAAGCAGCTAAAGAACTACTTTGAAAGCCCTTCAGAAAGCCCAAAGAGCACTTTAGAAGAAATTTAAAATTGCAAGAGAGTTTGGACCGTTGGATGCAAAATATAAAGAAATGACAGGCAGATTTTTGCACAGTAATGTATTCTTTGTATTATCTTCCATTTAATATTGATTTATGACACTCCAAATTATTCTCTTTCCCATATTTCCACCTGAGATAAGTAGGGTAAAAGAGACAGTTTGTTGCTTTCTGGGTCAGCGGTTGTTTTTCATGCCATAAATCGGTGCTTGAATTTTACTTGAGTATCATGCCTCTTTGTCAATAACCAGTGGCTACCACCACAACTGCTTGAGGAAGCATTTTTTTTTTATCATTAAGGGAAGCAAAAATAGCCAAATTAGTAAAATTCGTGTTGAAGTAAAATAAATGGAAAGTACATGGCTTAAAGAATTATCAAGGGCAGAGATACAGTATGTATGAAGAGGTCTGTACTGTATTGCTTTTGGTGGTGTGAGAGAGAAAGAAGAGGGTGAGAGAGACGGAGTGGAAAGGAGACCTTTCAAGTTGCGTTGGCATAAATTCTCCAGCTGCTCAGTTCCTTTCTGAGGAGCTGAGGTGTTTATCTCCAGAAAATGAACAGCTTTGCCCAGAAGACCACAGATGCTTCTGTGCATCCTTTGAGTTTGTGCGTGTGTGTGTGTGTGTGTTCTTTTTTATTTATTCATTTTTTTGGGGTGTGTGTGTGTGTGTGGGCTGTAGCTGTCTGTCTAACTTGGTGTTATATGTTGCTTTTATAGTAGTTTAGTCTCCAGATAATCAAATAAATGTTTGAGAGTTAACATAAAACTAATAACTTTATATTGATGGAGGAAGGGGAAGTAGATGAGTGTGAGCTCCAGATGTGCCTATGCTTTGTTGTAGAAGTGTGCACAAGATTTTTTGCGTTATTGAAGTGGATTGGAAAAAGGTCTGTGTGTGGGAGTCTGTGCTGTTGTGTGTTACTGTATCTGTTGTACTGTACCCGTGCTGGCAGAGCTCCAGCTACCACAGCACCAACCCAGAGAGGGTGGCACGTGTTGGCATGGTGCCCGACTGTAGGCAGGCCCATTATCTCTCATTAGCAAAAAAAAAAAAACTCTCATTACACAAAAAAATACTCAAAATGAGAGAGCATTTATCTGCTGTCTGACCTTGAGAGAGTTCCTGTTGCTTTTCACGTAGCACTCACACATTCACACAATATGGAAGCCACAAATTGAGTGCTCCACTGTTGTTGATAGAGTGTAACTTGAGTTTGCCCTTGTTTTGGAGTGTGTAGGGTACGCTAAGAAGTCTTTGCAGAAGAAAGAGACTCAGATCTTAAAAACACACTGCTCTGTTTAGGTTCAGATGAATGTTCCTCCAGATCCCTCAAGGAAACATATGGGCGTCTAACTCAAAACAAAACAAAGCAGACAGAGGTGATCGTTTATGAGTCAAGCAGGTTTCATTATTATGATCTCCTCACAGCTTACTCTGGGTAAGTGTATTTTCAATGTGCACTCTCGTAAATCCAGATTTGTTCTCCCGAGTCCAGAGGATTTCTCAATATTTGAATATCATTTTTACTTCACCTCAGTTCAAGCTCTCTGGTGTTTTCTGCTAACATGTAACCCCTGCATGTGGCATAGGATTAACACTGTTTGAGTGAAGATCAGTGGCAAAAAAACCCCTTCAAAGTACAAGTTGTTTTGAACCATTTCATTCTTCCAAGTTCTTTCTATGAACTTAAGCTAATTTACAATTTTTGCGTACTGCTAAAATCACAGAAATGTCTCTTCTCTTCTCTTCTCTTCTCTTCTCTTCTCTTCTCTTCTCTTCTCTTCTCTTCTCTTCTCTTCTCTTCTCTTCTCTTCTCTTCTCTTCTCTTCTCTTCTCTTCTCTATCAGGGCAGAGGAAAGCTGGACCCTCTGTCCTAACCATTATATTTATCATTGTTAAATACAGTTAATGCACCTTAACATCTTGATGCATGGCCATCCATGCTGCTACAGATTAGGCACACACGCACGCACGCACACACACACACACACCTTCTGTGAACAGATGTTGAACATCACTGCTAATGGAAAGTCAATGGGGAGGAACAATGTTAGCAAACAACAAAGCATTGTTCCCTCTAATGCACTGGTGTGTATTTGCACACTCTCATTCACCCTCTCGCGCACACACACACACCCTCTCGCGCACACACACACACACACACACACACACACACACACACACACACACACACACACACACACACACACACACACACACACACACACACACACAGACTGGTAGGCATTAGTTCTGCTCTATGATCATTGCTCATTTGGTTGATTCTCTAGTTGACCGTGTTTCCACTCTGTTGAACAAATAGGTGTTTATGTTAATTGAAAACATTTTGATGCCTTTAAAAACCTGGTTAGATAAGTGCACTCAAATTTCTTTTTAATATTAGGACCACTATGATGCGTTACACCAAATTGTTTTTATACATGTGCTAATTACAAGTGTGTGCTTAAGCATAGTAAATTGACCCTTTGTGGAAAGTCAGTATAATAAACAAGGCATTAGTAAGGCTGCAAATGCTAACTTTACCTTTTGACATGCTTTGACTCCAGAGATGAGTGGACAGAGGCCATTCAGATGGTGGCCGACAAGCTGCAGAGACAAGAGGAGGAAAGGATCCAGTGCAGCCCTACCTCCAACATCGACAACATGGTGGAGGAGGAGATGGACATCTCCACTACGCACCACAAAAGAAAGGTAAAACCTACACTTAAATGTGCACGTATTTTATACTCAAGATACAGAAAATATTCAAGCTGGTTTCTTGCTTTATGTGAAGGCAGAGGTGATACTTGGGTGCATTTTCTACTGCATGCATCAAATAAACGTAACAATCTACCACTAGATGCCTCCTCTGGCTCTGCTGTTTATTACACCCCACTCTGTAAAGGTTTTATGTAATAATGTTATGGCTCAATAAAAATCTGTTTTCAATGTCTATCGTAGACTAAAGGGCTTGTTTTGACCTGACAGTCACACTCGACATGGTCATGAAGATGACTGGAGTCATCCCACGGGTGCCATTAACATCACTCATGAATTTCATGGCATTTAGCCCAGTAGCAGTCAATAAATGTTGTTTTTGGCTGCTTGAATTTAGATATCATTTACATTGAGGAAGATTGCCCTTTTCTGTTACATGAAAAAATGCTTCATAGAAAATCCTCATTGTATTGCTTAAAGCAGAAAAATATATTTATTTCAAAATTCACAGCCCTACACTTCCGATGGGATTTTGAAACTTCTAAATACCAGTAGATACTGCATCAATTATTCAACTGAGGAACTCATGATATTGGCCTTCTCTTTTTTTCCTCTAATAGACAATGAGCGACTTCGACTACCTGAAGCTGCTGGGAAAGGGAACCTTTGGTAAAGTGATTCTTGTCCGGGAAAAGGCCAGTGGGAAGTACTACGCCATGAAAATCCTTAAAAAAGAAGTCATCATAGCCAAGGTGAGTCTGGAAAATACAACGAGTATGCACTTTCAGTTGGGTCCATTAAATTGAATATTTTATCTTTTACTGTACTTTTGATTGTGGGTATTGTAAGATGTCAGGTGTTTTTATTGCACTGCTGCAGCGCTGTTCAGTTGTCCTCTTTCTTAGTGGTTTAAGTGGACTGAAAATGGTTTTCATTGCGTGTTGTCTGAACAGGATGAAGTGGCTCACACACTCACAGAGAGCAGAGTACTAAAAAACACCAGGCACCCCTTTCTAACTGTAAGTACCTCATGTACACTAAACACAACTGGTTTAAATGTATAGATCTTTACATATGGACAGTGTCCTGACAGCGGTACACACACAGCTTATTGATCCTCCACATACCTGAGTCTCCTGAGGCCAATTACGATTTAGACGCCACATTGTTGTACTTTAACAGCTGCATCTGTTAGCGTTGACGTAAACATTCACACATTAGCCGCTGCACACATATATGCATGTTCACACACACACACACCATCGAAAGAGCAATTACAGTTCACATCTGAGTTTAGCCCCGTCACACCTGCAGCCACAAAGAGACTTCCACCAACTGTTCTTTTGTTTAGCAGATTTCTTCCTCAAAAGAGAAAGCGAACACACAGACACACATACACCTACTTGCTTTGAATAAACAAATAGAGGCATAAACAGTTTAAAGCTTAGGCCGATCACGTCGTGCTGCTCCTGCTGTTCTAGCTAGAACGACGAGACTTCCTGCTGTGTATGAAATCGTTCACTCACCCACTTCACTGTTCACTGTACAGGGAGTGCATAAGAAAACAGACAGATTGTTTGTGTTTTTTGAGCCAAATGAAAAAGAAGCATCTCATATTACCTCTCCTGTACAACCAGTTAGGCCTGAGATGTTATATTATATATTCAGAGATTTTATTATTTGTTTTTAATTAATGCAAGGCTGATGCCTTCAGTGCCTCAGTGAATGGTTTCTGTTATATTAATTCTTTGTGTGTGTGGTTTTCGTTTCAGTCTCTAAAATACTCATTCCAGACTAAAGACCGCCTCTGTTTCGTCATGGAGTATGTGAATGGAGGAGAGGTAAGAGACGCACACATTTGTGATGGATGTGCTGTGTGTGGTTTCTCATCTTTGTGTTATGGCTTTAAAGAGCGGTTAAACCACATTTCCACCACAATAACTGTCGGCAGGTTATTTTCTCACAGTAACTGTCTTATGGTATGTACACGGATAGATTCCTGGATCTGTTGTCTTAATTTTCATTTCAGTTTTTATATATCAAGGCTGTTACAAGTGTTTTAAATCATATTTAATCACTCTCCAGATGCCAGTGTTCAACTAAACTAAAAGAGACTGGATTTAAATTGTAAATTAGTTGTTTTTGTGATTATTATTTTTTCAAAGACAATTTCCGAAACAGTTTTTCGGGTTCATAAATGTCTCACAGTTGAATACAGAATATGTTGTAATTGTATGTGCAAAGCTGCAGCAGCAGCAGCAGTGCTGGGAATGATCAGTTGAACGTGCAAACACTGAAGAAGTGGCTAAAGTTTCGCTTTTGGATTGCTTTCTAACACGGTTAATTTTCCAACCAACTGGCCTCTCACTCGCCTTCTCGCCTCTCTTTTCTGTTCACTCCCTTTCCTGTGTGCGTCTATTTATGAACACACCTATGGGGCGGACACAGCCAGAATGACAGTCGGAGATGAAATGAGTTTGGATTCCCCCACTTTTCCATTTCTCAGATTTTTAATCGGGCCGTTTTTGCAATCTTGGTTCATTCCCTCAGTGTAACTGTCACCTGCTCCCCTCCCAGCTAGTTAAGCAGTTCAGCCAGCGCCAGGCCTGAGCAGAACTCACACACACTCACCCTGAGAACACCAGCACAGACACACACAAACATACATATACTTAGACAAACAGACGCAACACATTTTTACCTCAACGGACAAATTGTGACCACACATGCCTCACTCACTCACTCACTCACTCACTCACTCACTCACTCACTCACACACACACACACACACACACACACACAGAACCCATTACAAACCTGCCACAGTCACAGCTGCCAGTACACTGATGAAGGCCCACCTGTCGTGTTACCCCCTCTCACCACAGCTTCAACACACATACACACGCACGTGCACACAAACGGATACCATTTGAGCAAGGTGGTCTGTGAGCATCACTCCGGTGGCCATTATGCAAACCTCCCTGAACAATTAATGGGGAGATATGTGCCCTTTGGCCTCATGGGTAATTTGTATGACTTGACTGTTGCGGCACAGCAGGCTGATGTCAGTTTGGTGCCACATGTGTAGCTGTGTGACAGTGAGAACTTGACAACTGACAGCGAAGGAGAAAGTAAGTGAGGAAGGGAATGTGAGGTGAGAGATTTAAAAAGCAAGACAGAAGGGGTCAAACCACGGAGGGAGGGTACTCTTTAAAGTATAAAAATAAGCCTTGTGCCAAAAACAGAGAATGGTGGATATGAGAATGGAGCAAATGAAGACTGAGGCTCAGGGGGCAAGGCCAGTTAGGCCACTAATGAGTACTGCACCGTAGGCAGTCGGGGGGCTGTTGGCGACAGCGGCAGTCGGCCTGTCTTTAACTAGACTGGTGTATTGATTAAACCCTTGATTTGGCCCCTATCACCAAACTCCACGCCAGCACCGTGCCAACCTAGCCCAGAGGGTAACGTGGAAGAGGTATGCGTGTTTGTGTATGTGTAGTGAGAAGAGGGGGGGCACTAGATGAGGCGCCAGCTGCCGAGCGCCTCCACCCGCCGTCCTCTGAGACCCCCCCACACACACATGCACCCCTCACACGCACACACACACCCCACTCACCCTCCCCTCCGCTATCTATCATCTCAATATGGTGCGGGCAGCCAGTTTGTGTTGTGCTAATTTCCTCCAATAAATCAGTAATTATTGCTGTGCCGTCCCTGCTGTCTCTCTCCCCCGCCCTCTCTCTTTTACTCTCCCTCTCACCCGCTCTTCCCTTCTCTTCCTTCCTCCTTTTCCCGCAGCTGTTTTTCCATTTGTCCAGAGAACGGGTGTTCTCAGAGGAGCGCACGCGCTTCTATGGCGCAGAGATTGTCTCGGCTCTCGACTACCTGCATTCAGCCAAGATTGTGTACCGGGACCTCAAGGTAAACAGAAACAGTGAGGAAAAGCAGGCTGGGGGCATGGAAGAGAGTGATCAGATATTTTAGGGAAAACTTGTTTTGTTTTTGCCCCCCTCCCACCTCTTGTGCGCCCCCCTCAATCCAGGAGAAGACGAGTGGCTCAGGATGTGTAGTAATTAAAGAGACGGACAGGGACAAGCTCACACAGACATAAAGCAGTAAAGAATTGCAGGAGGCAGGGAGGGAAGGAGAGAGGTGCTGATGCCACAGAGGTAGAGAGGTAGATGGCTTCGTCTGAGTGCCTGCCTGGCAGCCTTGGCCCCAGCCCCACTCACAGCAGCCAAGAAAACAGAAAGGAGAAAAAGCAGACAGAGAGTGAGAAAAACACTTCAGCCATTAAAATTAAAAGGTTGAGTGGCTCCACTACATGCCTGAAGTTTATTTCCCCTTTCAACTTGGTGTTTGTGTGTCTGAGTGTGTGTACTGCCACACTGTGGAGTAATACAATACAGCTTACTTGTCCCTCACTGCTTTCCTCTTCAAAGTGATAACAAGTCTGACTCCACAGTGTACAAAAAGTGTTCAGCCAGTTAATAAAGTGTCACATAATGACAAAGAGATTTTGCTTTCCTTCCAGTTGGAAAACCTAATGCTGGATAAAGATGGCCATATCAAAATCACAGATTTTGGGCTCTGCAAGGAGGGCATCACTGATGCTGCTACCATGAAGACCTTCTGTGGTACACCAGAGTACCTTGCACCTGAGGTAATGTTAAAAAATTTTTTTTTAATATATATATATCATCAGAATGTAAATGTGAGGTTCGCCCATTTTCCTGCGCTGAAATACAATGCAAAAAAGCACACATCCTTGTTATTTGGGGCCGGACGCATGCACATCTGTAATCTTGTCCAGAAAAGGAGCTTTTTGCTTTGGTCTTCACTAATTGTGAAGTATGACGTGATGTGTGGTGTCACAGAATTTTATGCGTCTGTTATGCTTTTTCATTAAAATTCAGTTTTTATTTATAGATATGAAGAAGAAATGAGATGCAGTTAAAGAAACTGCTGATATGTCACAGGGCACATTGTGAGTGACTTAACACTGAGTTTGTACTGTATAGTAGTTCTGGGCACCATGTTAAAACCATGTACTGTCAGGACAATAAGACGTGTAAGATATTTTCAGATGTGCAGGATATAGAGCTCAGCTTTTTCCCACATGTGACATTGATTTAGCACGGTCAGGTGATTTAACATGTTAGGTGTTCAAATGCCAAAAAGCGAAGGATTGTACCACCAGATCCATGAAGGAACATCCACTTTTAAAACTGTTTTATATAATTGATCAACAACAGAAATTTCTGTGACTGTATGTTCTGTAAACTGAGCAGATTGACTCAGGCCTCATAGTACATAAAAGCATCTGTGGCATCCACAGGCGGCCTATCCATTAGGCAGCTTTTCTGCAGTGATCAGGGTTCCACCAGGAAGGCCCCTGTGAACTGTGAGGCTCGTGTTGCCCACTGCACAGTTTCTGTTTATCTAACAACAGCCCTGGCTGATTAATTTAACTACCGGAATTATTACTTAGCTTTGATAAATGGGTGCATGCAGGGTAGGTTCATGAAGAACCTGCAGGAGCCACACATACAGTATTCTTTACTATAAGTATTGAAATGCATTGAAAGAAAAGTCATTCTGTGTCGCATAATCATGAATTATGTTATTGTTTCCTTTTCATTTATGAATCTGGTTGAGGCGGAGCTAATGCGCCCAGTACACTTGAATCACAAAGTGATGATCCAGAGACTCTCTCCCGACCCGTTACCCATAAAACTCATAAGGGTGTTAGGAGTCGTCTTATAGTGGAATTTATGTATGTACAGTTTCATTTGCAGATTTCACAGGCAAACAATTTCCATAATATCAGGGTGAACAGTAAATATGCAGTTTTTGCGTGCGAAGCAGGGTGTTGGTTGAATTGGAAAAAGGGCAAAGCATGGTTCCTCTCAAACACACACACACAAACACACAGCGCTACGATCTTGTAATCATTTTTTTCAACCATCCGCTGTCCAGTCATCAGCTCTGCCTCACTCGAAGGCCAGCAGATCAACTGCGGAGAGTGTTGCACGACTGTGGGTGGTGGAAACAGAGCGATGGTGATGTGGAGATGAAGGCAGGAGGGGAGAGGCATAGTATATATCCCACTCAAAAAAGTATGGAGGACAATTTGGCGCAGCATTTTGTGCTCTTTTTTTTTTAGTCCCTTCCTTTGCGTGCCAAAAGCTGATTGGAGGCTGTTGGTTATTTTTCACAGGATGTGCGTCTGTGTGTATTTATGTATGTGTGTGTGTGTGTGTGCACGCGCGCGCCTGTGTGTGTGCGCTGTGTGTGTGTGATTGCAGTAGAAAGTGCAGGCTAAAGCGAGGCAGATGGCGGCAGATGGGCGAGGTTGGAGGAAGGTGCTCGGAAAAAACCTGGAAATCTACACCACCGCCGCCGCCACTCGCCCGCCCGCACGCTCTGCTCGCCCGCCCGCGTGTAAAAATAACACAGTTTGCTCGGAGCCAAGTTACAGAGATGCAAAGTAGCCGGGATGAAAAAGAGAAAGGGGGGATGGGGGTTGAAGACAGAGGAAGATGAGAAGGGAGAGAAAATATTTCAGGGTTACAGGAGTGAAATTCAGACAGTTCCTGTGTTTGCCGTCAGTGAAAAGGGCAGATGAGAAGTGAATAAAGAGGCTCTCTGTCTGCTGCGTGCCTGAAGAACACACAAACAGATACTGCAGCAACGCAACGCTGAATAATTCTTCATCCAAACTTGTAAAGAATTAGATTGAAGTGTTATTGTTTGTTTCAAGGGAAGTCAACAATTAAAAAAAAGATTAATGTAAGATTAATAAAAAATAAGCAGTGTACGATCGTCGCAAAGGGATGGAACGGGATCAGAGAAAACACATGGAGAGTGTTTTTTTTCCTATTCTTTTTTTTTTGTGTGCGTTTGACACATTTCTTTGTGGCAAATTTGAAAGTGTTAAAGAGAATGGATTTGGGCCTTTTCCATTTATTTGTATGTGTTTGTTTTTATTTTGTTTGTATGTTGTATATGTTGGGTATTATTGCGACTTCTCTTCTATTGTAAATGTTTCACAAACATAGCAGCACAGTCAGCGTATTTGAAAATGTTAGCACAGTGACAGCACAAATTCATTTCCAAGTGATGACACTTTGGAGATGGAAGACCTCTGTCTGATACCCACAATATGGGATAGTATGTTCACAGTATATGAACTGTGTATGTGGATGTGTGTTTGTGTTTCCTGCTGGGTATCTGGGCTGGTACAGCCTTGGGCTGTGTGTGCCCATCCCATCCCATCTAGCCCTGTCCAGGTTGCCAAAGCCCTCATCCCGTGATCGGCAGCTAGCTGCCACATGGCTGCCACTATAGGGACCAGGACAGGACAAGACCTTCTCCATCACTGCTGCCTTAAATCACTCTCCTCTTCTTTTCATCCTCTCCTCCTTCTTTTCTCCCCCTCTCCTCTCGATTTGTCCCATTTGTTTCTTCCTCTGTCTTGTCCTATTTATTTGCCCTGCCTCTTTTTAAATTATACACATAACTACACATGCCATAAACACACACACACACACTCCAGTGCCTCCATGCCTCGGGCTGTGGGGCACCATTCTGGCTCTGTGTGGATTAATCTGCTCCCTGCCTGCAACCGAGCTGCCACCACTTTCTTTAGTCCCAGGACACACGAACACACCATTACACACACTGTTACAGACGCTGACATGCACATACATATACATGCCTAACTGGACACCTTGATTAGTTTACATTTCTGTACCTTTTTTGTACAAAGATGCAAACTCAGCCTCGTAAGCTGCTCTGAATTTCATAAACTGTCCCCTGTGAGTGTGTATCCGTTCGTCCTCGAGCTGCAGGAACTGAAACAACACCAAACATCTCACACTCAAAACTTTATGAATTTGATGAGGATGGATAAATATTCCATCTGCTGTGTGTGTGCATGTGTGTGTCTTGCAGCCTCCCAGCAGTCTAAGCCAGTGTTATCCCTCCAGCCGTACCAGTCAGTAATATATCTGGAGCTGGCGGCGTGTTTCATTCCCCCAGCTCTTCTCTGCAGCTGCCAACTGGGTGACCAGCTTAATTCTCACCCAAACACACATTCACACATAAAATAGCACTCATAAGTCTCTTATTCACTTCCACGTACTGTACATGTTGACTTGCACACATTGAAGCAGTCCGCCTGCATCATTAGCAGTTTAGTGTCAAGTGCATGAGCTCAGTCAGTTAATGACCAGCTTTCCGTGGTATTGAACTGCTGTGGAAACTCACGGGCAGCTGTTTGGTGTTTTCTTCTTCATTTTTCTTCCCTGCGTGGTGCACTATGACATTTGAATTCAGCAGTCTTATCTAATTGTAGAGCTGGAAAGAAACTGCCAAGTAAAGATTTATTAAAAATAAGCATATTGTATATTTTCTGCCTGCCTTCACAGCATTTTTAGGCTGTGGTTACTTTAAATACATACAACTCTGTTTAGGCTTTAAAATGCAGAAATATGCTAAATAAAACTAGATTTTGCTTCCTCAAGTTTCCATATACAGTTGATTATATCACATCCATAATGTGATTCAGTTAAAGTGGTCTAGTTTAATTTTAGAGACTGTTTTCACCTTTTGACACTGCTAATAAGGCTTATGTGAATATCAAAGCACAGTTAGCGTTCAGTATACACATGCACATCACAGGTTTATCGTGGTGTTGTTGTTGTTTTTTAAAAGTTTATTAAAAGTTTTGATATGTGGCCCTGTTTTCTGTTTAATATGATCCATTTATGTATTTATGACACCTGTCCTCCCAGCATCTGCCACACGATGTCTGGTATTAGTTCAGAGTGGAGTTTATGTTTTTAAATATTATGATCTGATTAAATTCACTGTGTAATTGTTTCATGTCATTTTAAATAGTGGCAATACAAACAGGCCTTTTGTGAATGTTTTACTCTCTGTTAGCGTGTGCTCATGTCCACCCTGACTGGTCCATTATTAACAGTGAGTGAGATGTTGTTATTATTGGCGAGATGTACAACATATGCTGTTCTGGCTGCTCTCCAGCCCTGTCTGTTTGTCAGTCACACACACACACACACACACACACACACACACACACACACACACACACACACACACACACACACACACACACACACACACACACACACACACACACACACACTTGTACTCATCATGTTAATAAGCTTATTATGTTAATGAGGGCCTCAACAGCACCTGAAATACCTCTCTTCTTGTTTCTGCCTCCTTCTCTTCTTCGGTTCTCTTCCAGAGGTGTGCAGAGCGGAACATGAGGGGATGAAAGAGGAGAGCGAGTGAGGGGAGGCATGATTAGAGGATGGAGAAGGCAGGATAAGACCTGATGGAGAGGACAGTGCAAGGCAGGCAGGGAATGAAGAGTAGGAAGGCTGCCCAAACACGAGATTTTGATATAAAAGTGACTTACTAAACTACATTTTTCCTTAAAACACACGCACACACACATAAACACACGAATAGACACGAAACACAGCAGTTCACCATGCAGTACTTGTGCCACCCAGCTTGAAGGTTGGTGTGGCCCTGACTTGGACTGGAGGCTGTTCCTGCCTTTTCCATCCAGGGACATTCTTGTCTGTCACTGCCAGGAGAGCTTAGTGTGCCAGGGAGAGCTGGCAGCAACCGGGGGGGGCATCTGGTAGGCCACGCCAACACGCTGACTTTCCTACTGTAACAGGAGCCTCTGAAGACCTGCCATCCCATAATATTTGCCTCTGTATGTGGCTGTGTATTGAGAGAGGTGGGGGCTATCGTCTACACCTTAGCCCTTGATAACTGTGCAGCAACTTCTGTTCATCTCAGACAACTTTTTGGTTTTATTCATCCCTGGAGCCTAATGGCATATTGGCTGTCCTTTGGTGCCGTTCCTCGCTCATCTGTTTATTCACTGGATACCTTAAGCAGTCAATATTGTCCAATAAAATAAATGCAGACGTTCAGGAGAAAAAGCAGATGCCCAATAAAACTAATGGTCCCATTTTAAAATGCAGAAATTTTGTATCTTTGTGTATGCTCCTCAGGTCCTGGAGGACAATGACTATGGTCGGGCGGTGGACTGGTGGGGTCTGGGTGTTGTGACGTATGAGATGATGTGCGGTCGGCTGCCATTCTACAACCAAGACCACGAGAAGCTGTTTGAGCTCATCCTCATGGAGGACATTAAGTTCCCGCGCACTCTGTCAGCTGACGCAAAGTCCCTGCTGTCTGGCCTGCTCTTCAAAGATCCGAACAAACGGTGCATGTCCAGGGTTTTTTTTTCCTTCTCAACTTTCACACGAAATCACATTTATTCAGTAATGGAAAGCTGGACCTCTGTGAGAAATACTATTTTGATATAAATAAATCTCCTTATTTGTATCACCACATCAGCAAAATTTAATTTTTTACTTCAGCCTTAATACCTCTTGTATTACCAGTATGGCCCAGTACTGACTTAATACAACATATTAACAGATCTGGTAAATTGACAACCACTGGCAAAAGTGGGGAAAGTTGGGAAAATTTGTGCCCTTTGTGTAAAGTAATTTTTTATTTACTACCTTCAGACACACAGAGGAAACTAACTTTAGTTAATTTTCCTATATTAAAAAAAAAAAAAAGCAAACACCCACTACTTTTAGTGCCTTCATTAGAGATGAAAGACCTTCACAGTCCCTAGTCATAGAAATATAGAGATGTACTGATTCTTACTGAGGTTTTAATGGGTAAAGTCTTTCATTCTGAAGATCGCTGATTAGCCATCATTTGTTGATAGAGCAGCAGTAAGAGACACCATGTAGAAACTTTTAGAAAATGTTGTTATTATTGGTGAGATTCTGTTTATGCTGTACTGTTCATGTTTTGCCACTTTTGTCTTTTCTGCTTCTAACAATCTTGTCCTCACCTGTCCTCTGCCCTAGGCTCGGAGGAGGGCCAGATGATGCTAAAGAAATAATGAGACACAGTTTTTTCTCTGGTATTGACTGGCAGGACGTCTACGATAAAAAGGTATCGTTAACATAATAGGACTGTAGAAAATAATTTACTCAACTTATGAAGACGGGCAGCTGTAACGAGCACAATGTTACAGAGATGTGTGACTTTGTATCCTGTGCATGTGTTTGCTCATATAACACCATCAAGTGAGAGTCAGGTGGCATCGCTTAAGCAGCTGTGCAAGTGCCAAGCCTCCTCATTTGACTTTTTAAAATTTTTGTTCTGCTACAGAGTTTAGTAGAGTCCAGTGACTTAATATTATGGAACAAAGCATGAAGGACCTCCTTCAAATGATTTTTTGTTTATAAGGTAATGGCAGTAATGATGCAAAGCCACTCTGCATCTGAATCTTGGATGTTAACTATGAATAATAACTGTGGTGAAAGGAGGATTTTAGTAGATGTATTTCTTCTTGGCCTTTTTTCCCCCCTGACTTTTAGTTACAGGAAGTTTTATGCCCATCAGTCAGGAACAGCAAGAACGACTACTGCTGTTATTTACAATCTGATCTGATCTCTTCGCATCTCTGTCCCAGCTCGTTCCTCCATTCAAGCCTCAGGTGACGTCGGAGACAGACACCAGATACTTTGATGAGGAGTTCACAGCTCAGACCATCACAATCACCCCACCAGAGAAATGTGAGTGTTTCCTGCCTCTGTCTTTTCCACACACATGCATGAACAAATAAGTCAAGAGTAAAATTTGACTAAATCACGTGTATATTTTTTTTTATTTATTTTTTTTACAAAGATGCAGATATTGTCCTTCGACAAAATGGTGAAATAAACAAACAGCATTCTCTGTTGTCGGGTGTTTAATACGTATCAGGATTTCTGTAAAATGTTCATGGTGAAATTACAACGTTTACTCAAACAGATGACTGTTTCACACTGTGGAACAAACACCTTTGTCTGTTTATTCAAGTGTCTCTGTGTTAGTCCTCCAGCCACATGCAGCTCTTCAGGACTTCTGGGATACAGATCGTGCTTTTGAAATCATTTAACGCTGTATTATACATGACGGGAACTGATGTGAGGTTGTTTGTAGGTCACATGTTAGTAGCATGAAACTGGCACATCAGAAACATTCTTTTAACTGTTTAACGCAACAGTAACAGAATTGATGTCATGTATTAATGCAAATTAACTGTGTTATATAGTAAATGCTTTAAAAATGACCTCTGAATCCATACTTTTCATATTTTTTCTTAGTTGATGAGGATGGGATGGACTGTCTGGACAATGAGAGACGACCACACTTCCCGCAGTTCTCGTACTCTGCCAGCGGTCGGGAATGAACTGTCCATCACAGTGACATCATCACAGCTGGTCTCTGAGGCCATCACTGTGGACGCGAAGAGACCCACAGCTTTGGACCAACCCAGAACAACCATGACTTGAAGGATTTTTGCCCTTCTCCTCTTCCTCATTATCTGTTTTTCACCTCTCCAGTGTGCTTCTTCTCGCTCTCTCTTTTTTTAATTCTCCCCAATCCCTCCCTAGAAAAAAAACCTTCAGGCGAAATTACAGCCTAATCCTGCACTGCAACCCCAGGTGATCCGAACTGTGATGTGATCAGTTGTTATGTAATGACCCTTTAATGATGGGAGCACCTCCGGTGGCCTGCTGTGCTTTGACATGTGTCGGCCCTGCCAAACTCTAAAAACGAACATCTCTGATGTACTTAGACAACAGCTGATGCATTTCTAAGGAGACATTTTAGTGGCTTCTTTATCCGTAAGATGGAAACACAGCATTTTGAATCATTCAAAACCCAAACTGCCGTTACCAGTTGTATCTCAGGCTTTTGCAGACAGGTCAGATATGAAATCCTCAGTTACATAATTCTGGGATTTATTGAGGCTGCCTGGCATCGAGGAAGCAGTTGTCACCAGTGAGCAGAATCCTACACACCTCATGTTGTCGAGCAGGATTTGACTCAGGTTTTGCTCAGTGCAAGTCATTATCATCGTTGCTGCTATTTCAACTACTACAACAACTACTACAGGTACCGCTGTTCCTACTGCTCTTATACTATTACTGCTACTACTAAAACCTGGTGCTACAATACTGGCTAAATGCTGCTGATCATGATACAGGCGCCAGCAAAACATGAACCACACCTATGCTTATACAGCTGCTGCTCCTGATGCACAGCTCTTACACATCACCTCTGTAGATCAAACGCGTGTCGTGTGTCTGTGTGCGTGTTTAAGGTCCAGTTATGGGTTTGTGTTTTAAGATTGCATCTCAAAGCACAGCAGTTCAGAAGGATGTGTCTCCCAAACCATGAGCTTTACTACATAACCTACAGTGCAGTGCAAGATGGTCGATGATGCACATATTACTGCAGAGGTGAAAACAGCTGGTTTGAATGTTCCCCAAAGTTTTTTATTTTTGTTTTTAGTCCCTCTGAGTTTAAATCCCTGAAAGGGAAAACAAAACCGAAACGGTACTTTTGTTTTGATGACGGAAAGCTTTACTGTGTCGCGTTGTTATAGCGGCTTTGGGATCCATGCGGCTGTACCTCTGTCTTTGTGCAGGAAAGGGAACCTGAAGAAAGGAGCAGATTCAGCAAAGAGCGAAAAAAAAGAGAAAAAAAGTCTGGGTGAGGGTGAGTGCAGCGATGAGAAAAAAAATCAGGAAAGATGTGAAATATTTATAATGTGATAAGGAGCCGTGAGGTAACAGCTGATCTGTTTCCTGTGAGTTTCTCTTGTAAGATTTAAAAAGTATATATGTTTCGTGAGGAGGTACACGTCAGCAGTTATGGGTTTACAAGAATCACAGCAATGGTAATAATATATATGTTTTATTTATTGTTCTACTCATCAGTTTTATATTTAACTTTTTCTATTGTTATTACATTATTCTAGAAAGAAATATATTGTTATTTCTTAGGGCTGAGAGGGGAAAAAAAAGCACCTCAAGAAACAAAAATGGCTGAAGAATGTAGGAGGGAAAGCAGATAGCCTTCCTGCTCCATTTGGTTTTTTGTTTTAATGTTTTCGTGTTGTTTTGTGACCAAAATGTGACAACCCAGCGGTGACAGGACATGTTAAAGACAGACGACGAAAGTTTGGGAGAATGGTTGAGAGGGACACCTAGGAATCTGCATAATTATCTCAATGAGATGTCAGATGTGAAGACTAGTAGATGTTGCTCATATTTATTCTTATCACAGGTGTGTGTCATGATGGTTGAGGCACAGTTGGTTGAGAAAGACGAAGTGGAAGTTGAGCAGAGAAGGATAACAAGTGCAGCACAAAAGGCTAAATGCAAGGCTTTAGCTGCAAGTGTTTCGAGGAGAGAGGCGAGTTAGTGACCAGAGAAGAAATGTACGTTTGAAGGCGAGTCGTCGTGTTCCTGTCGGTTCTTTGGATGTTTCAAAGAACGAGTTTATTTAAAGATCAAGTCCACTAAACAATCCCCGTGCTCTTCTGTCTGTAACGTGCGCCGTCATTTCTCCGGTGTGGACTTTTCTTTGTTTGTATTCGTCACTTTGTCGTATGTCTTCCAGTCTGACCAACAAGATTTGAAAGTCCCATCAAAGTCACTGTCTTCAAATGGCCGGTAAGCCTTACGGTTTAGCTCAGAACAAGTCAAAAACGTTGACACCCAGCATTTCTGAGAAAAAAAAAAATATATATATCACCAGATGTGAGGTAATATATTTTTAAAAATTTGAAATAGCGGCATGTTCATCTTGTGGGGGAGATGTCACCTTCGGTATCTGGATGACAGATTAAAAGAGTACCAGGGGATGTGCTCTTATTAGCTGTGGAAAACTGTATTCCACTGTATTTATTTGAATGTTTTTAATCTTTATTGATGGATAACTTGAATTGATTTTCTATTTAATTTATTTAATGTTGTTTTGTTTTGGCATTTAGCAGTAAGGGGATGTAGCTGTGTTTCAACACTTTGTGCTAAAAATAAATGTCTTTTTTTCCTTTTTTTTTTCCATTTCCAGATATACAACAAATTACCTGTTTTTCCCGCTGCTCTGAAGTCCATATGCTTTACTGTTGCACATCCATTAAACCGCTACTAGGCGCTTTATGGCAGAAAGTATAAAAGGATGGCGCTGGCCTGCAAGCTGTAGTCCTCCTCTGTCTGCTCCACCAGTCCTGAGTCAAAGTGGCACTCAGAACTCTTATGAAAAATACTGCTCTGTGATCGATTGAGCCTGTCTGGCACGGCTGAAGCGAAATGAGTACAAATCCCACCCAGCTGGCACCCTCGACAGGCTCAAGCAAACACTCCCCAAGTATTTGGAAGGATTTCAGCTTTGATTTGACCCAGGTCTGCGAGCGACTGAGGAGTTCTAGCTGCATGTGCACGCTTAACGCCAAAAATCATTAGAAACCAGAGTTCATAAAATATCGCTTTGTAGCTTTGGCCATAGCACTTTCAACACCCATCACTTTTTATATGACTCAGAGGAGTCTGGTTCAGCTCTGCTTTAAAGGAAGACTTTTAGCTTGTTTTTTTTATGTTTGTAAGAAAATTAGGAGTTTTCAAAGCGCGTCTCCCCCCTCCATCTATAACCACTAGCTTTGATGTTGCTCTGATGTTGAGAGTTGGCGAGACCCGGATGAAGTGTGCCGCACGCAGAGACGAGTTAGAGCGGGCTGTGAACTGGGCTCAGTTGGAATTTTTAGTAAATTGGTCAGTGTTTGTTTAAAAAAAAAAAAAACATCCACTGATCAGCCGTGGCGCTGATGTCCCAGATTCCTGCTCTGATTTGGAAAGTTTTTTCAACAATAAGGCACTAACTCTTCCCCGCTCGATGGATACAGCTTCATGTAGTGACAGCAATGACATCAGAGTCTGATTGTAGGGTCAGAGATCATAAAAAAAGAAAGACTTTTAACAGGGGCGAAGGTAACGCTTTGTGACAGACTTTGTCAGTGTGGAACAGCAAATCAGTCGTGGACACATGTCTCAGTTCTCAGCACTGAGGTTCTTAAACTGAATGCAGAAATTCATTGTTCCTCACAGCTTTACTGGTGACCTCAGCCGTTTCAGATTTGATGCTGCGCTGATGGTGTTCCCTCTTAAAGCTGCTGCTGTTTGTACACCTGTCACACAACACATAAGACACCACTCGTGTTTCAGACATGTGTAACATTCTTTCAACAACCGACCTCTTCCATTGTTAATGAACCCATCGGCTCTAAATCGCAAACCGCTCTCCACCAGATGATCAGTAAATGGCTCGAGTGTTTGGAAGGTGAAAGTGTTCAACCTCGTGTCTGCAGCAGATTCCCCCTCCTCTCCTCTCTCTGGTACTAGACCGCTATCATCACAGTTAACATAAACAAGCATGAAATGCATTTATAAACGGCAAACAAAAAAAACGAAACAGCAAACATGTACAAATATTACACAGTATAACTGGGTTTTGATGCCATGTCCATTCACTGTAGCTTTACAGTTGTGTGAGACATTTGCGGACAGCTTCCAGCTGTTCGGCAGAGTGGGTCGCGTTTTCCCCGAGTCGCTGCGCGGCCGAGGTCAGCGTCGCTCTTGTCGAAGGCACAGAGATGGCGTAGACTCTGACACGGCATCGGGGAAACTGTGGAGAGCTTCACAGAAAAGCGGATCAAACTGCCTTTTTCTGTGCTCCGTGCAGATGCAGAGCTGCTGGCCAGTGAGCCCGCCACGATGTGAAAACAACAAATTACCATCAACATGAAGCTGTTTTTTTTTACTCTGTACATCCTTAGTATTTTTACACATAAAATGTATATGATAGGGATGCACATTATTTTCCTTCTTACAGACAGCTTCAATAAAGCACTATGTCAATCTGCTGCCATCGTGTCGACTTTTTTGTTCGCTTTGTGGACCGCCCTGAATTTTAAGCTCTGTCTAAACAAACAAAAAAAACCCAATGTTCACTAAAAACTCACAAAATGAGCGTTGGGGGTGCGCCTTGCACACATCATAACAATCTTTAATATAAATCAAGTCTACGTCCAGTATGGCAACCAAAGGTTTATGGAGGCACTTTGTGCTCAAAATTTCCCAGCAAATAAAATCCTGTAATGCAAATAAAGTTTGGATTAGGATCGTTACAGTTTTTCTATTGTCATCCAGGACACTTCCTATTGGACACTGAGTTGTGCATCATTTTATCATTTCTATATAAAGGAGTAGTACTTCAGAAAGCTCATTAGTGAATTGAGCTTTTATTTATTAAAATTAATTTTTTAGTAGGAGGAAAAAAAACAAACATACTTTGAATACTCACTTGACCTATCAATCATAATTACAAAAAAAAAGTCACAAAAAAACCTAGTTACATTGCTACAATCCACATTAATAGAGAATAGAGGATATTTATGTCCTCTAAGTAAACAACAGTTTGTTTTCCTGTTGACAAACGAACAGAACATCCTGATCCACGGAGCGATGAAGGGAAACCGGCGAGACAGACTCATGTGGACAGAGTCTCAGTTCGTCTCATGTTCGGCAGCTTGAAAGACAAACACACAACACATAGTGAGAACTGTATGTGAACACACACACAGAGGCGCGCACAAACACACCCTGCGATAATGAATCACAGCAGAATACAGACAACATGTTTTTCAGCAAATCCAGAACCAGACAGAATCATTAGTCACGAAGGGACAAATGTCTTCTTACTGATTTTTATTCTTGGTAAACTGACAACTCTTAACATGCTCCCAGAGAGAAAAGACACGACTACAAATTCATTTAGTATCAGAACAGTGAGTCACACACACACACAATCGCACACTCCTCTGTGTGTTTGTACCTCGATGCGTAGGCTCTGCATCTCCTCACTCGGTGTGTTTCTCTCCTGCATCAGCTGGTTCTGTTTGGCCAGCAGCTCACACACCTGCTGGGCGCTGCTCTGACAGTGACGGTCCAACTGCTGCAGCCTGCAACACACACACACACACACGCACGCACACAATATTGACTGAAAGAGTGTGAGAAGAACGTACCCTCCTGGCTAATATAAAACCAAATGTTGTAAATATTGAAAGAGAGCTGGATCCACAAAGAGCTTTTAATATCACCGGACTTTGTTTTGATCAAGCAATCAACAGTGTTTACACGAATACGAGTGCAGTCGAAGTTTTTCACTTTGAGTGCACACAAGGACGATGCAGTAGCTGAAATGTTTCAAAGGACTGGATGCTGGCCAGATGTTTATATAATGATGGATATTAAAAAATTCCTCTTCCAGACAGTTTTGAAAACTATAAGTTTAAAAAAACAAAAAAACAGCTGACTTGGGGCATCGAGTCGATAAGCTTGGTGCATTAAGAACTAATTTATATACAGAACATATACCAAGTTTAGCCCAGTAGGCCACATGATCAATCTTTTGATAATTAATGAGGAAGAATCAACAAAAAAAAACCACTCAGTGCCCTTCGGTGCATTTCCGGTTACCTTTCCCAACACTTTTGGAATTTATCAGTGACAATTAAAAACATTGTGTCCATATAAGGAATAACAATAAAAGCATTAATATGACTCACAAGTGACAGCGGATTCCTCGAGGAGGATTGCTTAAAGGAATGGATGTCAGGGCTAAATCAGGCCTTACAGGCGTGTTAGTTTCCACCTCGTGGATATGCTGCACTGCAGATGCCTGCAACTGCAAACACTCCTTTGCAGAGACATTACAAGTCAACAGCTCTGCCTGCAGTCTTCAGAGCAACATAGCAGGAATGAGTGATCGTTATTAACTGAGTATACTCCCTGCGTGAGAGACCGAGGGACACTGTGTGCTCACAGGGCAGCAGCTTGTCACTCATACCCTGCTTCATCATTTTTGATGACTTTAAAAGAAAATAAGCTTCACGTGGTGTTCAGTAAGACTTTAAACCAGTGACAGAGCCCGCGTACTCCGCAGGATTGTGTTTTCTGAGGTCAAAGATCAAATGAGCCAACGGTAACTTTCCTTTAGACGTCTAAACAAAGTGAGTTACCAAAAGAAGTCGCCCCCCCCCCCCCCCCCCACACATCC
>VURO01020895.1:8594-29131 GCA_015108175.1 Pelvicachromis taeniatus
TTTCTCACTCCACCTTTATTCGTCTCCACACACGAACTGAACACATCGCGCCAAAAGCATCACAAACTCCTCCTCTCAACCTGGGTGTGAGTGTAGCCCCCTAGTGGGCCGCCACAATAATAATAATAATAATAATAACAGTAATAATTGAATGAACTCAGTTAAAAGTCGTCTAATTTCTCCTCAGGGCGAGCCTGGAAAGCAGGGAGCATCTGGTGGCCCTGGAGACCGTGGACCCCCTGGACCTGTTGGACCACCGGGACTGACTGGACCTGCTGGAGAGCCTGGCAGAGAGGTCAGGGAATAACTATCATACAGCATGTGTGGATTTAGATTCATATCTGCAACGTTAGGTCTCTCAGCTGGTTTGGTGGAAACTATTAATATTTGATCATCTGACAGGGCAACCCTGGATCTGATGGACCTCCTGGTAGAGATGGTTCTCCTGGAAATAAGGTGAGAAGCAAGCCTGGGTCCTACCATCCAATTTTTAATACCCTTAGTGATATTTTGGAAAGGTTCAAATCAGTATTGCAATAGTGGCACAAGACTGCACAACAGCAACAACATGAAGCAAAGCAAGTCTGCAGCTGGAAGCCTGATGAGATGGTTTTTATAGATTCAGCCTCCTGTAATGTACAATGACATGCAACAGTTTTCTAAAGCACAGTCATGTTCACTCAGTTTTTTCTTCATCTGCTGCAACAAATAATTCATTGTAAAGGTATCTGTGCAACGTTTTGGACTTCTCTTTATTTTGAGCAGCTTTATTCTGAGTGCAAAGTTTTATAAAAATGTATTTGTACAGTATATAGTTTTATTTTAACATCTTATATCAAACCTCATGCTTGGGTAGATAGCGGTAATTAGTTACGTTATGTTACATGTAATTCCCTGACTGTTGTGCTCTCCCACTGCAGGGTGAGCGTGGTAACACTGGTCCTGCTGGTGCCCCTGGTGCTCCAGGCGCTCCTGGTGCTTCCGGCCCAGTTGGTCCCACCGGCAAACAGGGAGACAGAGGAGAGCCTGTGAGTATTACCTCCGTGACAAGCTAAATTAAAATAGGATGTCCCTAGAAAGGCTGCAGCTGAAGAGCAAAGTTTGTTTGGCCTTATAAGATTTATGTAAGGTGGATTTTTCTCTGCTGGAATTTAGCATATTGTCTGATAGCGAGTGCTGAGGAGTGTGTCTCAAGTGTTTCATCCCTGACTGACCTGTGGTCTAAGAGGAAAATTAAACTCTGTGCTTGCTTTTCTCTTTTACATAACATTTAGTCGGTGTACTATGTTACCAATTGTAGACTGTTTCATCACAGTTGGCTTCCTAAATGCATTTGACTGGTTCACAACAAGTTGAACAAGGAGGTACACAGCTGGTACACAATGACTAGGACATGCTTGAGTGAAAGACAGATTGCTAATCTGTTTTTTTTAAATTAAACATACTGTAATTATTAAAGACATTTCTACTAGCAGGTTATTAAAAGTTGGAATAACGGTTATTTCAAAAAATACTGCTGTGTGTTCGTATGGTCCATAATTCCTTTTGTTTCTTTTGTGTTTCAGGGTCCACAAGGACCTGCTGGACCTTCAGGACCCGCTGGAGCCCGAGGAATGCCTGTATGTTTCTTTCTGAAGAGTAACAAAGCTACATGCCAAGTCTTGAATAATTTCTGGCCTGAATAATCAAAAGAAAATTGGTTTAGCCACAAGGCTTAATTTTAGTCTTGAAATACACACACACATATTACCATACTTTGTTCGCAGGGACCGCAAGGACCCCGTGGTGACAAAGGTGAGGGAGGAGAAGCTGGCGAGAGAGGACAGAAGGGACACAGAGGCTTCACTGGTCTGCAGGGTCTCCCCGGACCTCCAGTAAGCGTCACTCTCTGCCTGTAAACATACGTCTGCCATCTGAACTTTGTTGTACCCCAGCTCAGTCATTTAAACTAACTCGTGCCTTTGCTGTAGTGTACTTTTCATGTCATCATTCTTCAGGTATTTACTGTAATTCTTCTACTTTAGGGTCAATCTGGAGACCAGGGTGCTACTGGACCTGCTGGACCTGCTGGACAACGTGTGAGTACTAAATACACAACTGTAATAAAAAGTGGCAGTCACTTGGAAAAACCATTAGCTTTTTTAAATGCTTCAACTTCAGACCTTAATGTCTCAAACTGACTCTGCAGGGACCACCTGGACCCGTTGGCCCTGCTGGAAAGGACGGTGCGAATGGTCTGCCTGGACCCATTGGACCCCCTGGACCCCGTGGTCGCAGCGGAGAGACCGGTCCTGCCGTGAGTGCTCATTAAATTGATCTTCCTTTTTAAAAAAAAAAAGAACATTTATTCCGTCACATACCTATAATAGTTGATTTTATTGCTGTTTGCTACATACTGCAAAAAACAGATCTATGTTAAATATACGAGAATGCCAAAGTTGTTTTCAAGAATAGAAAAAAACATGAATCTGACAAGATTGGAAACTGTGCAAGACTGTCACGAGCTGATGACATCATGAGTGTGAGATCTGAGGTGTTTTGTTGTGGGATGTGAGTTGAACACTTGAATTTTCTCCTGCTCAAATAATTTCATAGAACATTATTTGCTGATTGGCATCACAAAGTCGTGTTAGATGATCCTTCCTCTCTGTCTCTGTCGGAAAAGAAAAGCATCTATCATTTTTGTTTTGTTTGTTTTTTTCAAATTTAAATTATATAAATTAAGGACACGTTTTTTAATGATTGCTACAAAGAGTAGCAGCGAAATATTATGAAGAAGCAGAGACATAAAGTCCACATGGGGCCAAAATTAATTGGATCTAAATGAAATAGTGTTTTTTAATGTCTGTTTTTGTCAATATTTTGCCAGGTTGTTGTCTTTATTAAAGATATAAGTAGAAGGCATGAAGTCAGTCTGTAAGGATGGCACGCTTATGGTGTAGGAGTTGTGGAAACTATCAGTGTCTGCATTTCATAATGTTACGTTGAAGCAGGACCTTGAGGTGCATTGCAACAAAAAATGGACAAATTAAGTGACAATTAATGGACTGGAAAACAGGGAGGGAAAAATTCAGCAAAAGTCAAATTAAATGTGAGTATGAATGGAAATGAATAACTTGTTTACTGGAAGTGAGAGTGAAGTCTCAGACAGGTTAATAGAAATTAGATAGAAGAACAGATTGTAGAGGATTTCCTGAACCCATCATGAAGCAGAGACTTGACGAGTTTGACAGAAACGGGCAAAATAATCCAGAAGTGCAATGATTGTAAGACGGCAACAGCAACAAAAAAGAGACGTATATACCCCTCACATCTTTCTTCTTTTCTCTCAGGGTCCTCCTGGAAACCCTGGACCCCCTGGTCCTCCTGGTCCCCCGGGCCCTGGCATCGATATGTCTGCCTTTGCTAGTCTGGGTCAGACTGAGAAAGGCCCCGATTCTCTCAGGTACATGAGAGCCGACCAGGCTTCTGGAAATCTCCGACAGCATGATGCTGAGGTCGACGCCACTCTCAAATCTCTCAACAACCAGATTGAGAACATCCGCAGCCCTGAGGGATCCAAGAAAAACCCTGCTCGCACCTGCAGAGACCTGAAACTGTGCCACCCCGACTGGAAGAGCGGTGAGTGACACTGAGGGGAATTGGTTAAATTGGGGTGAGATGAGAAAGCAGACAGGAATTTTTTGCCATCTCAATGTGGTAAAGTCAAGATTTGTATTAGCTAAGGTTGTGTAGTCAAGGAGTGTTTGGATTGAGCTGATTTAGAGTCAGTTTTTTTTTAATATTACAAAAAAACAAATTGCTAAAACTTTATACAATAAATTTCCAAGTATTATCAGATTTTTAATTCATCAAAGACCGGGAATGATGTGCTCCCATGTTCCCACCTTTTTCCATCTGCAGGAGAGTACTGGATTGATCCCAATCAAGGCTGCACCGTAGATGCTATTAAGGTCTTCTGCAACATGGAGACAGGGGAGTCCTGCATCCACCCCAAGCCTTCCAGCATTCCCCGCAAGAGCTGGTGGACCAGCAAGAGCAAAGACCGCAAACATGTCTGGTTTGGAGAGAGCATGAATGGAGGATTCCACGTAAGTTGCATCAACATTTTTAAATTCTCTGTGCCTGCGAAACGGGCTCCTATCATTAATGGAAAAGCGGATTCACTGCTTTGAACATATTAAACTATTTTAAAAAGTCAAGAATATGAAAACAATGGAGGCAGGTTGGCAGTTCAGCATAAATATTGATCATTGATTGACACATCTGTTAAATCTGCTGCACAATGAGCAGCGTCTTTTCCCTCGTTTCCTCTTAAGTCCATGTTACTTAAGACAAGGTTAATAAGCATCTTGGTCTTAAGAAGAGATTAGTGTAAACTTCATAAATAAACTTTAGCAGAAGAATTAAAAGCATATTTTGGCTGAGTGAGGACATAAAGTCAATGACCCTTTCTTAAAGCAAGGTTTTAAAAATCTGAAACATCATCCCAACAACCAGTGTGCTTTACTTGTCATGTACTACATGTACTATATGTACTCATAAACTAAATGCTATCAATTCTTTTTTTAAAGATCCCGGATGAGCCCCCACTTGTTATGTTTTCCTAAAAAGGTCCAGGGGATGAGGCAAAGTAACAAAAAGTGTCTGGAAAATAGGAGACAGGGAGGCAAAATGGTTAACTTAATAAGTAAACTAAAAGAGACGGTCAAGCCGATATCACCATTTAAAGAAACAAACCAAAACTCAGGCGTCAGTCAGTAAACTGAAAAGTAAGTAAAAAAGGATTAGTCACCAAACACACTCCTCTCCACAGAGCAGGAGCAAACAATCATCACACACAGCTCACTAGCTGCAACCACCAACATGGCTCTCTCTATCTCCCTGGCCCTCGAGCTCACCTGTCTCTGGCCTTAAGTACTTCTAATAGCTGATGGGAGTCAGCTGTACAAAAAAGGTGACACCTAAGGCAGGAGATATGGCAGGACACACCCACACAAGGGCAACTTCAGGAGGAGGCCCTGCTAGGGCCGTAACAGGCATTTATATAAACTACCACAAAAACAACTGCAACTGTTATTCTAACTTTCCCTTCCTCAAATTCCCATGCAATGCAGTTTAACTATGGCGATGACAGCCTGGCGCCCAACACTGCCGCCATTCAGATGACGTTCCTGAGACTGCTGTCCACTGAGGCTTCTCAGAACATCACCTACCACTGTAAGAACAGTGTGGCCTACATGGACGACTCGACAGGCAACCTGAAGAAGGCCGTGCTGCTGCAGGGCTCCAATGACGTGGAGATCAGAGCCGAGGGCAACAGCCGCTTCACTTATGCCGTGTTGGAAGATGGCTGCACGGTAAGACCGGCAATATGGCTGACATCCATATACGTCACACCCACACTGTCAGTGAGTCGTAAAACCCTAAAGAGGGGTGTTAAAAGCGGCTCAGAGAACAATAAAGCTCATACAAATTCTCTTGCCGCTGTGTGTCCACTCACAAAACCAATTTCATTCTCTCCAGTTCTGGAGTAGTTAGAGGTTGTTTAACAGCAATATGCACCTTTTTTGTCGTTTTTGTTCCCTACAGAGACACACAGGAAAATGGGGCAAGACGGTGATTGAATACAGATCACAGAAGACCTCTCGTCTGCCCATCATGGACATTGCACCCTTGGATATCGGTGGAGAAGACCAGGAGTTTGGAGTCGATGTCGGGGCGGTCTGCTTCTTGTAAAGGACGAGGGATCAAATTGTCGAGAGAAAAAAGAAGTGGAGATTTGAAAAAGAAAATAACACGAAAGAGGAGCACACTTCAGATAAAGGAGGCGAGGAAGAGAAAAAAAGAAAAATCAAGACACTTTTTTTTTTTAAATGGGACTTTTTTTCTTAGTAGAAAGTGCTTTTCCAAGTTGAACTCCATAGGATATCTGCACTGAATGGCACCAGCACCTGTCATTTGTGATTCAGCCAGCGTTGCCTCCAGTCAGCTCGCCCCAGCCCACCCCAAACCACGGTCTCCTTGTTTTCCCTGAAAATGCTCCCTCCCCACCTCCACCCCTTCCCCCTCCCCGCCAACCAATCTATTGCATATTCACGACCAAGAAGGAGGAAGTATGAGGAGAGTACAGGAGCATACGTAGGAACGGGAGAGAGAACAATGTGTTGGTGTTATTTATTTATTGTCTAGGTTGGGGTCCCTGGTGTGATAGGACTGAGTTTGTTGCTAAGTATTGAAAAGTGGCTTACACACAAATAATTTCCACCAACTCCCTCTCATACTTCCTCCTCTTTTCCAATCGCTCCTGTACATTATCCACTGAGAAAAACAACAATCAAGCTGCAAAGAAAGTGCAGGTGTTCCTATTTCTACTGCCACAGTGTGTCAAAAGTTACTGTGTATTATAAATAAAGTCAATGGTGCTATTGTTGTAAAACAGTTTGTATTTTCTATCAGCCAGATACTCACATTTCGTGACTTGTATATATGTATATATATGTATATGTGTGTATACATATATATACAGTTTCTCAGAGAGAGCATTTCGCCCTGGATTTTGGATTTCAGGGTGAGTCCCGGCTTTGCCCCCCCCCCCGGCATCTTTGCTTTGAACCTTCATACATGAACAAATATGGCTCCCACGTGAACTTTTACAATCAAGTCTTGTTCATTTTTTTAAATTGTTCTCTTCTCCTAACATTTGTTTTGGTATGTTAAAGCTACCTCACGCTAAAAAAAAGAAAAAAAAAGGTCTTGACGAGTTGAAACTAAAGCCTTTTCCACCCCAAATCTTTACGCCTGTATGATCAATATGTTGAAGATTTGAAAATTTGGTCCTTAAAGCCCCGCCTGCTGCCCTCCCCCCCATGCCCATTCATCCCTCTCTACTTCCTGCCTTCAGTCTCCTCTCACAGCACGCGCCCTCTGCTTCGGCACACACGATGTAAAGCGTGTTTGACTTTGTTGCTCCGGTCCTACAGCCAGATAGAGGGTCCATTTGTGTGAGGTTGTGTACATTTTTTATTATTAATAATATTATTATTATTAATAATAATAGCATTATTATATTATTATGATCATGACTTGTTTTTGTTACGTTTTAATTAATGTAAATTGGAAATAAAAGACAAAACCAAGTCACAGGCTGAAGTTGCGTTTTATTTGTTCCCTTTGGTTGCCCCTGGTGATGACATATATGTGGATGTATTATTTCCAGGGGACAGAAACAGCCCAGATTTCAGAGCAAGGCAGGGATGAATATGGTGTCGTTTAAATTTGCCTTCACTGATGATCAAACAAACATGCATGTGATGGTTCTCCAATCGTTTCCTTCACTTTTCATGCACGGTAAAGTAGAAATGGGAAACACCGCCAACTACGATCAGCTAGACTGTGATTTGTCTTCCTGTACTTCAATTCTGTTCTTCTAATTGCATTTTTCTATCTAGAAATAAATCAAGACGCATTTCTATAAACAAAGTAGAGCAATGTTTTTTTATTTGTATTTTTTTTCTGTTTTTCCCCCAACATTGCTTTTCATAGCTCATTTATTATTTAATGTAACACTTTCCAATATGACTTTACCCTTGTTTGGATATTTTTTGGTGAACAAAGATTCAAGAAAACAAATCACTGGGATGGAAATACATAATCAATAATAATAATAATAAATAATCTACAGAAAAAAACTTGCTTTTTGATTTTTAGGGTTGTTACAATCATCATTGGAGAGATCATTATAGAGAGCATTATATTGATTATAAAGCTATGAAACTGAGCTCAGGCACAGATGTATGCTTTATGACAAACGGCTAATGTTCAAGAAATATTCAGAGTATGTAAGGTTACACATACAGTTTATTCACAGGCAGTTTTGCTTTTGAAGTCGCATAACGAGCGTTCACCGTTTTATTCTCGTCGTCTTCTCGCCTGCGCTTTATCAACAAGACCTGTTTTCACACACAGATCGCAACAATATCAATATCAGTCTACACAAAGTTTAACTGACTCCAGTTCTGACAGCATGGGAACAACACAGACTCTCTCTCTCTGTGGAGTCCAAAATACACAGACCACACTTATTAATATAACACATTAAATGTCGACCTATTCCAGCATGTGCCTCGGCGCTTCCCACTTTACCAACCCAGTTTTTAGATAAGATCAGTAATATTTTATTGTACATAATGACCACATAGATGTTTGTACACAATCACATACTGAGGATACATGAAAGAAGAAGCCACGCTCTATGACATTTAATGGCTCCTCAGCACAGTGCTCTGAGCTAAATCCACTGCTAACATACTGCTATTAGTTTACCATAACCGTAACTTAGTTGTAGCCTAGGAATGGCACAACAGGTATTTAGTCCAAAGAGATTTTTTTTAAACGTAATTATTAAAACTGATCTGAAGATGAACTTGAACTTGTCATTCTTAGAGCTGTTTTTATAGGTATCTGGGAACTAGCTGTTCCCATTAAACCATTTAAAAGAAATCATTGTTGCCCTTGTTTCCTAAATCTTTTTCTTTTGTGTGTGTGTTTGAATACCGTGAGAGTGAAAGCTAAAATTATGCCGTAAATAACGAGCTTATTTTTCCCCATTAACAATCCCACACTCCAGTATGGAGAGACGTTTTAAAGATGTTGACTTGCAAACTGAAAATGGGGCCTTTTACAGTCCCTAATGCAACAGTGAAGGATGACAAATCCAGATTTATTAAATCACATTGCACACCCTCTCCTCACATATTACCACAGTAAATCTGAATTCAATTAAATCACGTGAAACTGGGTGAAATGCGGATGTTTACCAGGCAGGGTTTGTTCTGCATGCGTGCAAAGAGCTCTGCTGAGGATTCAGTGCACCTGCGATACACCTACAGGAATAGCTTTAATTGTAACACTACAAGTGTTCCTGTTCTAATCAGAGCAATTTATTATCAAAGTGTTTTGCTTATTTTCACACTGCCTTTTAAAAGAATAATCGAGAAATGTAGCCCCCCCAAAAATCAAGACTTTCTACCAGCTCCTCTCTGGATAAATATCTATATTAATAATCAATTTCTAAATTGATTTGGACTCTCTGTGTACCAGGCGATGTTAGGTATGTATACTAAACGGACACAGAATAGTTCACCTCCAGCTCAAATGGCTTCCTCAGAGAAAATTTCGATCAGAGGCTTTCCACTGACACGTAAACACTGGCTCAGTGGTGCTAGATTGAAAAAGGCTTAAATAATATCTGTGCAAAATCAATAATATCAAAGCAAAAACGGCCACAACAGCGCACAAAAATGCATGTGCACACGTACGCACACAAATTAGACAAGCAATTATAAGACGACACACATTAGCGTTTGCACACTCGCCTCGACCTGATAAACACACTCCAGCTGATTAGTGCCTTTCAGTAGTTCATTAAGGGTCAGTTGGTCAACGACTCCTAATTAGAGCTTAATTTAAGATTAAAGAACACAGTATGAAGCATGGTGGAAGGATAACAGAGGGTCTGCAAGAAAACGTCTTACACGTTACACTTTTACTTTGTACTTTTAGGCTTTTTTTATTTTCTCTCAGCAGCAGTGATGGTGGGACGACTAAACACGGATTTGTTTTATCCACGTACCAAAAAATATGAAATATGAAGACATTTGTGGAGTGTTCAGGAGCTGCATTTTCAGCATAATGCCACACAGAATTTCAAAGTCAAGGTTGATAAAAATGGCATTTTCATTTCAATTTTAGCTGAGCAGGAGTTTAGAAACCAGTACTGAGAGTATCTGTCTCAGTAGGGGTCTTGCGTGGGCTGGGTAAACTCTTCAGGTACTCCAAATGTCTGCGAGCCTCGGCTTGGTTCTGCCTCACATAGTACACTACGTATACAATGACCATGAAGAACCACACAAACATTGTCACCAGCATGGCTACGTCAGTGGTCTTCCTCTGCAGACTGCAGAAATTCACCCCCGAGTCCAGCAGTTTAACCAGCGGTTGGCCTGCGTGCTCGCCCAGTGACCCCGGGTCCTCCCACCTGCTCCCCTCGCCCACCCCCCGCACAGAGCTCTCACATATTATCCCATTCACCGTCTCAGGCTCCAGGTTCAGAGTCTCCATCAGCTCCTGGAGTGTGCAGTCACAGTGCCAGGGATTGTGGTAAAGACGTGTCTTTGCACGAGTGGAACCAAACTCCTCCTTGCTGGCGTGCCTCAGCTGGTTATGTGAGAGGTCCAGCAGGCGCAGCTCGGGCCCCAAATGTTGCAGGGCCCCCGAGGCAAGCGAGTCGATGCGGTTGTGGGACAGGTACAGGTCCCGCAAGTGCACCAGGTTATTAAAGGCACTCTCTGGGATGTTCCGTATGTAATTGCGCTCCAGGTGGAGCGAGACAGTTTCTGGTGGGATCCCCTCGGGGACCTCCCGCAGCCCAGCATCCGAGCACAACACCGTGGCCGTGTCCCAGGCACAGTGGCAGCTGTCCGGGCACTGTGGGAACACTTGGCCCCACAGAGCCAAAAAGAGGAGTGACACACGCAGCCATGAGTGAAGATCCAGTCCTTTACCTCTTCCTCCACTGAGGCTGTTACATCTCGCCTCACACCAGCCCGTGCACATGGCCTCACCATAGCCCCCTGACACACACCAGGTCCCGGTTAGCCGCACACTGTTGCGCCGGGAGAATCTGGCAGATTGAGAGAAAAGAGGTCAGTTTGGAAATGAAGACTCTCTCTCTCTCTTTACTTAATCTGCAAACACATGCAATCACAACAAATGCTCACAAGGGGAGATTATGATGTTTTGGGAGGAGGGACAGAAAAAAGGTCAGTGGCCACAGAGAGACACAGTGAATGAGCTTAAACGCAGCTTATCCAACGAAAGCCCTCCTGTATGGAGAGGCATGTAATACAAATGGACTCAAACATGTAAGAGGACAGTTCTGTGCTAGAACATCACCCCTCGTCATGCATATCGAAGAGAAATGTTTGTTAATAACTCTGAAATTAAAGTGGACTTTCACTGGAAGCATCGGCAAGTTTTATGGCAGCGATTCCCTCACGAATCACAGTAATGATGGTTTAACTGATCTAATAGGGTTAAAATCCTCTCTTGTATTTCTGCATTAAAGGGACGTAAATCATTATAAAAGATCATCTTAGATCCTCCCATGCCTTTCCTGTTGTGCTCCTGCAGAATAACAAGTTTAAGATGAGAAGGAAAGCATTACATTACACCCATCAGTACATGTTCATCTCATTTATCGTTGTATTTATTTCCCCCTGATGCCATATCCCCTTAATCATATTCTGAGGGTGAGGTTGAGGGGATGTGTGTTGTAGGATGGAGGTTAGAAAGGGGTTGGATCGATAAGCCCAAGCATTGCCTGCTGCACTATTAACGGCACGAACATTAATCCTGCCCCAGTCCCACAGTGTCAATAAGTGACAGGGTTGGAAAAAATAACCCAGCAGCAGTCTGGCTGTTAGCATCTGCTCGCTTCTCCCACAGTTTAGAGGCAAAAGTTTTAAAAAAAGCAACATGAGCAAAACCAAGTGGGACTCTGCATTAAATATGTTACATGTGGTAGTTTTGTTATTTTAATCTGCTTTCCTTTCTTTAAAAAAAATAAATCCATGGTGTGAGGGCAGCCTGTTCTCGTTGCATGGCCATATGATGTTCTTGTTCCCATACAGAAATCACAAAACACTCCTTGGATTTGATTAAAAGACTATCCTCTTAAAATGTCAAGCGCCCTCCGCTTTCTCCCCGTTTTCATAATAGAATAAAAACTGTCGTGTGTCTCCATTGTCCTGACAGCAGGGCCGAGGGCTTCAACCCCAGACTCAGGCGGCCTAGATGTGGTTGACACGCCTGAAGGTGACAGCCCTCTGATGTTCATCAAGCTGCCCTGTGCGCCTTATAAACTGTGCAGAGGATTTGGCTCAGCACTCACAACGGTCCGTTATTAACATACTGAATGCAGATGCATGCAAATCCCCAATTAGCAAAAATAATCATCTGCTGCATTAATAAGAATGGGATTGAGAAAGACAGGGGTGGGGGAGACTCCCAAAGCAAATACAGCTGTGGTTACAGCTGCTGACTGCAGTTCCCAATTATTTGTCTTTTCCAGTATCCCTTCCCAATTTTAAAAGGCATTTAATCCGAAATATAAGAGACATTCTCTGAATTTCCTGCACCCAACATAGTTTTTAATAAAACGAACCTGCGCCGACATCATAACGAGTCCAGTGAAATTTCATGCAGACTTTAGATGACATTAATCTGCGTGAAACAGGTCAACTAGTCTACCCGAGGCACAGGGCGTGCACAAAACAGCGCTTTCCGTTTGGTGACAGCAAATGTCATTTTCCTGTATCATTTCGGAACTTTTGCGCGATAAAATGAAAGTTTTCCGCTTGCCTTATTAGGCTAAAGTTAATGCATTTATTTTATTTTTTTTAAAAGAGAGAAATCCACGACTAGCAGTAAACTACACGAAGGATTTGAATGTTAGAGCTCGTTTTTCCAACTGAACATAAACTGCGCGCTAAAAAAAAAACAAACAAAATAAAAAACTCACCTGTAAAACGGTTTCTGGTAAAGTTTGGATCCACGCGGCGGATGAGGATGTGTTTTATTTAGACTCTGTTTGTAGTTTTTCTTCCCACTGACCGGATGGCCATCATCATCCTCTTCCTCAGAGTTGACAAATTTCCCAAAAAGGCAGAAAAAGAAAGACAGACAGAGAATCACCTGAGAGCGCGTGGCGGTCTGTCCCCTGCGGAAGGCTCCATCACTGACTGTCTCACTAGTGGAGGGTAGTTATAGTGATAAAGATGTGGGGCAAACTCTCCCCCTCCCTCTCTCTGTTTCTGCTTGTGCGCGCGCGTGCGCGCTTATATGTGTGTGCGCGCGCGTGGGACCAAAACAAACGCGGGAGGTGTGCCCTCCACTTCTTCTTTCCCTCACTAGAGCAGGAATCAATCATAGCTTTCTGAGAAGACGCTGGTTAACTTAATTAACCTATAGGTATAATTAGATTCTTCCAACCATTTTTCCAGCAGAATCTGATTGAAACCCAGCCATGCGCGCAGTTACAGACAGATTATTTATTTATTTATTCATTCATTCATTCATTTTATGGAAGCAAAAAACCCAGCCTAATCATTGTTTTATATAGCATGTGAAATACTAAACAGGCTATAATACCTCGCAAAGCTGTGTGGGCTACTTACAAAAGCTGTCAGGCACCGTTAGATAAACGGGAGTCCTGACTGATAGAGCTGAAAGGAAAACAGCATTAAAGGGAAAATGCGATTCCTCTAATCACTCCTGCTTTGTCCACGCTTAGTAGTGGAGGTCAAGTCGAAAGAGACTTCATTTGTCACAGTGTGCAGACGTAGAGTGGGTCAAGCTGAAAAAGAAGACTGACCTGGACACAGGAGGAAATAGAAGCATGGACCGAGCAGCAGAACATATGGCAGCATTGACATTGTAAATTTCCATATAAATGACATGGAAACACCATCAGACTGGGAGACAAAACAGCAGAAAACAGAGAGTATGCATGTATGCAGAGAGCAGGCGCACTCTCGGGATGAGTGACCTGTTCCGTCTCTGATTTTCTACTGTAAGCAGCAAGAATATCTGCCCATGTACAGCAGAGCCCTCAGGGGGGGAAAGGATGGGTCTGACAGCCATGATGGCACCTCATATCCCTCCTCTGCCTCTACAGCCCGTCCTGCTCCTGCTAAATCTATGACATTTCCACTCCTGACAAATACAGAACGCTGCAAGTATAATGCTTTTTTTTCTTTTTTCCACATTCCAGCTGAATAGTTGTGAATGTTTTGCCCTTGATGGGTGATTGTTTCCATGTTTGCCAGACATGATGCGGCAGACAGGCTGAGATTTGTGGTTTTTCCAGATAGAAAACAAGGGACAAAGGGGTGCATAATGAGAAAGCACATGGTGGCAGATAGAAAAATCTCCCACTCAAAAAAGAAAGAAAAAAGTATTGCACATTGTCTATTTTTGCTCCCTGAACTGAGAGTGAATAGCGTGATGTTGGGTGCGAAGTTCAATTTGCAGGAAGGAAAATAAAAGCTGTACCACATGGGGAGAAGGCTATGGAGGGTCTATTTGTACAATATCAGATGAAGATCTCTTAAAGGATGCGCATGCCTCTGAGCAGCACGATGATGACAATACTGACAATATGAACTCCAAGGAAAACCATCACTGCAGCCAAGGGAAACAGTTTGGCATCATCTGTTTGGTTGGGTGTTGTCCTCATAGGGGAAAACTGAGGGAACCAAACAAATCTGTAAACACAAAGAGGCAGTGGAAAAGATCTGCCAGCCAGAAACAAAAATCGAGCTCTTCCTGTGCACACCGTCCATGTTTTTGTCCTTTATCGGTGTTGTGAAAACTCATGCGGCTATACCTCTCCATTAGGTATAGAGAGGGAGAGGAGGGGGGAGAGAGAGAAACGAAAAAGCAGTGGAGCATTTCTTGTAACTAGCCTGTCATTCTCTCGGGATTAAATCCACTAACAACAGGTCAGGCTGGGGGCAGGTGTTCTGCTGAGGCTCTCAGTAGCCATTTTTCCACAGCGTGGCCAAGTGGGACTCGGTAGTGCTGGAGTCGTCTTAAAAATGCTTACGACTGAGGACTAACACAAAGATCTGGTCTGCTGCTGTGTTGTTAAAAACTACAACACAGACGGAAAATCATCCCTGCTGACAAAACAAAGTATTAAAAAAATGTTGCTTTGTAGGTGCTTTGGGTGACAGCAAAAGGCTTGGAGCCTGTTTGTTCTGCAGCAGCAAAACCAGTGCATAGGCTGAAATGAAAGCTCTGCCTTGCAATCCCCCCCGGATTGCAAGGCAGAGCTTTTGAGGACACTAAACATTTAGAATATAGTCACAGAGCACCCTGTGATTTCCTGTGCACAGCAATCAGGCAAGTGCACTTGACCATGAATAAGCCCGAAACTGTGCATGCAAGGGTAAAGTGGAGACTGGGAAGCTCGAATCAATGCATATTAGGCTACACATCAGTTCTTTCCTCCTTTCAATTTGATGCTTCTCTCAGAGATTCTCCAATTCTGCCACCTTTGCTGTGTCCTGCTCCTTTGAGTGAAGCAAGCTGTGAAAGGGGCTTATCTTCTACATCTCCCAAAACAATACAGCATCAGTTGGCAGGGATTACAATACCACGTGACTATAAAAGGCTGTGACAAACGCGTATGGATTGGATTGAAACCTTGGCTCAGGACCAGCACAATAGAAAGCAGAGTGCTAACACTAAAACGTGTGTCTGTGTGCTACTGAGACAAAGGTAGAGTGCAAAAGAAGTTGCAAGAGGAAGCGCACATTTCCAAAGCCATTACGTATTGTTAGTGCACTCGCAGCTAAATGGTAAACAACAATTCAGCAGCTGAAAGTTGAGAGGATATAGACTGGATGATGCACCGTGAGCGTTATTGTTACGAGCACATCCTCCCTGTGCGAGCTTGTTTTCTTGACATTAGATGGGGAGGAGGGGGTCTACTGTTCGTCAAAGAAAATCAAAGCAAGAGCGTGTTAGGAGAAAATGAACGGGATTTAAGAATTAATAGTCGAGCAACGTTTACAGCTGTAACGCGTCCGTTTTATTTTTCACCACAGTGGCATTTGCACAATGACTCCAGCGCTGATGGAAATAAAATGCACAGCAATAAAAATCAGAGCGCTGCGTTATGTAGACGATGAGCAGCAGAAGGTCAGACTCGTGGAGAATGCAATAAGGAGTAACAGGTAACAAAAAGGGGGAGGAAATCTGGTGTAATAATGAGAAAATTCAAGCCACATCCACAGACTTTATTACAGGGAAATTGACTGCACGGCTCGTCCCAGTCCCAGAAACCCCGTCACGGAGCAGCTCTTTGTGGCGTTTGGAAATTTAATTTATCCAAATTAATCAGGCCTTATTACTGAGGCTTTGATCTCAGAGCCAAAGGAAGTGGCCTCTGTATCTCTTTGTAGTGCTACAGTTAATGTCAGCACGCTGGAAATGAAAGGTGCAACCATAGTCCAGGTGTCTCTATAAATCAGCCACAAGGTAAGGCCGTGGTATTCTGAGGCTTTGAAGACGCTGGTGTTGCTCGGTCAGATGGCAGCATATTATGGGGCGCGAGTGACAGCCAAGACATGTAAGCAGACTTAGGGAAACAGCAGGTTTATTACTGGATTTAAGCCAATGCTGAATTATTTACCAAAGAGCAAAAATATGTCCAATCACTTTTTTATTTTAAAAGAAGACCAGAACAGACATTTATAAGAACAGAGAGAAGAGGGATAGTATGAGTCCAGAGAGCCCAGAGTCTGAATTGGTATATCAGTATATACAGGCCATATAATAAGCAAAAAAACATGTTAATCCTCTCCAGAAAACAAAATGTGCTGTCTGCCATCTACGAATTCAGCTGTTTCCGTTCGCTGGGGACTGGGCGGCGGCCTGCAGGGTCCTGCGGGCCATCTCCAGGGCTCCTTCCTGGGTCTTGTTCCCGCCAATAAAGCCTCCGGCGTGGACAAAGATGCAGCCCTTTATCCCGCTGAGCTCCGACAGCGCTTCGTCCCGAACACCACGCCACTCTTCTGGCAGCGACAGCCTAGGACAGGAGCACAGAAGGGCAGGTTGGTTTACAGATGGACACTCTGTGGTCTGCTGATCACTTCATGCTGCGCATTAGTTTTGCAAAAACAAAATGTACTGTACATTATGAAATTCTGGAGTTTAAGGGGAAAAAACTCAAAACGGAGCGCCCGATTACCCAAGTCGTTTTTCAGACAAAAACAAAATATATTTGCACTTCTTAAACTTTTGAAATTTTCTGTGCCTCATATGGTGCTGAAGTGAAAATCTGCTATGGACCAAAACCAGAAATATGAACGTGAACTTGAGCTTTTACGCAGTCTTACATATAATCTGACTGAAAGCACAAAGACAAAAACACTCAGGAAACCAGAATATGAATCAGCAGAAGCTCCGAAAAAATGCATTTTTATATGTGAATTAGTTGGTTGTAACTCATTTCTTTCATAATATCTGAATGATTTTTGCACAAACGCTTGGATTGCCCTCATCCTTTCAGCTTTCATGCCTGCAGGGACCTGGGGTAGTGGTGCTATGTGCAGCCACTCTTGCACATAGCACCACTATAATGAGCACCTGCAAATAGACCAATAAAATAAAAAAATAAAAAACACAAAACAAAAAAAACAATCAGCTTTATTCTCCTCCAGCAATGTGGAAAATCACACCTCAGTGCAGCAACTGGAGAGCCCTATGGTAGCGGAGTGGAGTCAAAAGGCAATCTCACAAAGTGGAGGAAAGATTGGCTCCGCGATGGTTTACGAGCCGACCTCGAAGACGCGTCTCTGGATGGAGCACGCAGAGAAAATTCATAAAAATGTAGAACAGCTCATTTACCACCTACCGCAGGCAGCATACATCTTTCTACAGTCTCGCCAATCACACGTTACCAGTTACCTAGTGCGTGCGTTTATATCGCTCTTTCCTTGACGGGGTTATTATCTCCATTATCTCAGACCCCTGCTCTCCTCAAAGGACTGTTATATTTAGCAATGTTTCCTTCTGATTTAGGCCTGATTAAGCACTTCACTGTTCACCTTTCACCCGCCGCCTGCTTCTGGAATAGACTTTAAATGATTTTTTTAAATGCCTAAATTCCCTAAAAGCTTCAGATTCAATCAAAAATGTCATACAAACCTTTGGCTCCTCTTTCTCTTTGTCGCAAACTTGATGAATTATGGAACAGTGCGTTCGAGCTTGTCAGAAATAAAGTGACACGGTTGTCAAACAGTGCATCGGTTTGAAGCGAGCTTGTTCTCTTTACTTTGAGCATTAGCTGCCATTTTTCTATAACATCCATAATGATGAGAATGATTTGCATGTGGACTCCATTATGTCAAATCTTTTATCCCTAATAAGACTGCCATAGGAGTACCTGGAGAGGCAAGCGTGGCAAACCTATAATCCCCATTAAGGAATCAACCAATCGATAGCTGCACAGTGCGGCTGGAAAATGAGCTCCGAGGAAAGGTCAACAGGGCTGGTAATGAGGGAAGGAGTAGGAGGGGGCAGCTGTTGTTGTTACAATAGGCCAGGAAGCTTTCGCTTGCAAGATGACCGGTCTAAAAATAAATCCACAATTAACAAATTAGCGTCTCATGGGAGAAGACCCCCTAAGACCTCAACTGAGACAGATAGTGGCAATTAGTGTTTCACTAGAAAAACGTTACTTTAGAGTAGGAGACACATGCTCAAGACTTCATTACTGCATGTTTTCTGAGATATGAACGAAAGCTTGAACCTTCTGGTTCCTCGCTGAGAACAAAAAGCACTTTTGTAGAAGCAGAAGTGCTTTTTTGTTTTGTTTTTTGCACCAAATTCTGACCACAGATCTTACACTCTGCACACATTTTTCCCTTCCAATTCAATTCAATTCAATTCAATTCAATTTTATTTATATAGCGCCAAATCACAACATCAGTCGCCTCAAGGCGCTTTACATTGTAAGGTAGACCCTACAATAATACATACAGTGAAAAACCCAACAGTCATATGACCCCCTATGAGCAAGCACTTTGGCGACAGTGGGAAGGAAAAACTCCCTTTTAACAGGAAGAAACCTCCGGCAGAACCAGGCTCAGGGAGGGGCGGCCATCTGCTGCGACCGGTTCCACATTGTCAATAAGCCAACCGATATCACAAGAGGACCAAGGAAAAGAGCTGGAGAAAAATATGCAGAATTTTTCTGCTTTTGAAGACAAATTTGTCAATAATCCACTGTGTCATCTATACCTCACACCATTGCTTTAACTCACAATTTTATACATTCATCTATCTATCTATATAGACAGATATATATTGATATATAGATAGATATATCTATCTATTTCTCTCTCTCTCTCTCTCTCTCTAAATGACTAGCTCACCTTAATTATTGTTCAAGCAAATGTCATACAGTCTGGGTTTGTTTTTGTTGTTTGTGCTGTCCTTTGCTCATATGTTCATCTAAAGAGATCACCAGGAGACGGGTGATGGTGGATAACATCGGTCTCTATTTTCTGGCGCTTTATCGACTACACTATCGACCAAAATAACAATCAGATGAAGTTGAAAGGAAAAAGACATCAAGTAACAACCATCAGTTTCACCTCCAATACCACAGTACAGCAGGTACATGTGGCAGCCGCCAGTGTGTATTTCCTGAAATAGAGGTGTACGTTTCTGGCTCAGCTCATTCTGCTGTCAGCCTACAGTATCATCCTATACAGCACATTTCCAAGCAAGAACTGCTTTCACTCCCCTCTTCGTTCTTCCAGCTCACATTTGCTTAGCAATACGATGCTGATAAAAATAGACCCTTTCCCCCCAGGTGCAGTAGCAGGGACACAGGCGATAACAACACCCCTTCTGCAGAGTCGGCACAAGCCCGCTGGGAGAAAGCAGGCCACCCATAGAAAGAGCCATCTGCAGCTACGTTTTTATCCATCACACAAGCTATTGTTCCCATGTAGCGCCACACCAACCAGCATATTTGCATTAAATTAAATCTTTGAAGTGCTCAGCGACTACAAACAGGTGTCTTTTCTTTTTAGTCTTTGAAAGCGCTGCCGTCTGATGAGATTCTGGAGCAAAGTGGAAAAAGGTGTAACTGAGGGACGAGGCGAGGGAGGGGTGGACGGTGTGAAAGGTGAGGCAGCGAGATAGGGTAAAGGGCGGAGGAGGGAGAGATAGAAGAGGACGTGGAGGCGGAGGAGAAGAGAAGAAAAGGGATTAATGGGAAAAGAGCAAGACAAATAGGGGGGGAAAAAAGTGACGAAATGGAAGTGTTTTATTATTGGCCTGAGACTGAAATAGTCTGCACAAAAAAGAGCGAGAAGCACAAAAAACCCACTAATGGGATAGTCAAGAGAAAAGAGGAGGAAAGAGGTGAGAGCAGCCAGTGGGTCAGACCAGGAGTGAATCAAAAAGCTATTCCAGCGTCTTCCTGTCTCTGTAGGAATGATGTGTTCAGAAGGTCCCTCACTATTCTCAAGCAGTCAACAATGAGCCCCATCAACCCAAAAATAAAAGCCCAAGGACACATACTGCTGGAGGTAACAAGACATGTGGAAAACATAGGTCAGGTGGGCTTCACAGTGAGAGAAACCCGAGAAAAAAAACCCCCAAAAACACACATGACAAGAAAGAGAAAGACATGTAACAGATGTCACGTGTTCAAAACCAGCAGAGCCGCTGCATGGAGAACCACAAAGCTCATGTGACTGGTACCATTTCTGCTTTTTCTCCTTAAATTCACAAATTGTTTTTGATACTATTTATAAGTGCAATTTATTTAGCAACAACCATTTAGTGTATTTGTGTTGTTCCTCTCTTTAATGTAGCTCTCACTGTCAGAGGCACATTTCTAATTTTATCTCACAACATCAGTATCAGCTTCACTTTACTCTCAAATGCAG